>JAAGAY010010422.1:0-13542 GCA_011801015.1 Ardeotis arabs | reverse complement strand
TCGTGACCGGTCTCCACTTGGACATCGAGCCATTGACCACCACTCTCTGAGTGCGGCCATCCAGCCAGCTCCTTATCCACCGAGTGGTCCATCCATCAAACCCATGCCTCTCCAGTTTAGAGAGAAGGATGTCGTGCGGGACAGTGTCAAATGCCTTGCACAATAAGATCCTTCTCTCGCTCCAAAGGGAATGACTACTCTACGTGGGGCTTGCAGCATCAGACCTCAAACTCCTTTACCAACATTACAATCCTGAAGCGAAGGGCAGCTTGCACAGACTTCTGATGCCTTTTTTTGCCTCCCTCTTTCCAAACCCTGCGATAGTGGAACAGATCCCTGCAAAACCACTTTGGCTGGAGAGCTGTTGTCACGTCATTTTGAAAAGTTTGCAACACTTTGCAAATTGTTCTTGCTGGAGGTTGTACAATAACAGTGCCATTACTCAAAAAACCCATCCAAGAATATTATGTTAGACACAGGTCAGATCTCTCCACCCACAATATTCCAAGAAAAAAAAAAAAAATGAAGGAAAGAAATTGTTAAACGCAAGCTGGCGATAACAATGAAAAATTTACTCTTAACTATGTATATTTTTAGTGGAGAAAGGTTATCTATCCATCCATCGTCACATGCTAGCACAGGAAAGAGCCTATGAGTATTTAGATATTTATATCTTGCGTGTGTCGTTAAAGAGAAAAAATGCTTGTATAGATGCGCGGCTGTCTCTGCTCCCTCCCTTCTCTCCCCTTTAGGTGCCCATCGCAAACACTGCATAAATACGTTGAAGCCAGTCACCTGACCCATTTTAATCATATATATTAGGATGAAATGAATAAAAATGTCTGTTTTTCTCCAGCAACAACAAAGGGAGTCTCAAGCAAGTAGTTCAGATATAAAAAACTCTACTATGCCAGACCAATTCCATCTATGTGTCTGGTTTTCCCCATCTCTAGAGCGGAGATAATAAATGTGCCTGTGTCTCAAAAGTATTCGGAGATCCAGAGCGGAAAGGTATTCACGACACGGGGATGTTCTTTGTGAAACAGGAACAATAAGGTTAACAACAAGGTGAGTAACGAGTTCATGCATAAAACTTGCTGTGGGGTTGCAAAGAGCTCAGGCTGCTTGCCGTTTGGAAAATCATGTCCGTATTCTCCCCACAGCTCAAGGTGGATCATTCAAAAAGCATTGGTTTTCTATCAGAACTCAGTAATTTTCAAGTGAAACGTTAAAGGAGAAAGGTGGCTAGTTCTAAAAGCCACTCTTTCCATACCTCACAAAAGTTGTGTGACCGCACAATTACACTATTTTCCGGCATTTTGGCAAGTTGAATGCAACAAATATCAAAACCCACGTGTAAATTAGAATATTTCTTTTTTTTTTTTCCATTTTGCAATTTTTTTTCACATTTACGTTCTCCCTTGCCCCTCTGCCTTGGACTCCCCAGCACCAATTAAATCCCTGATGGTGCAAGAGCAGAAGAAGGATGCAACACTCGGACCGGGTGTTTCTCCAGTGGCTCTTGCACAGAGGCTGCTGCTTCAGCTTGTCCTGTCCAACCCTTGGGAAGCAGCTGATGCCTCGAGGCCACACCAAGCCAAGACCTCCTGTTCCTGGCTCTGCAGCACGGGCACAGGGCTCTGGAAGGAGGCTGGGGTTGGAAAAGTTGGGACCTGATGACTTGAACGGCTGGAAAAAGAACCAGCCCCTGGAAAGCCGTTGGCTTTGGCTGCTGGGGATGGTAGGTGTAGGAAGGAGCCAGGGCTTGGAGGTGTTTACGCCTGCGCCTCCGCCTCCGGGTTGGAGCCAGAGGGTCTGAAAACATGTGCCTACAAACACATGTGCCCTAGGGCTGGGTGAGACATCCCTCTCCATGCCATCCCCTAAAGCACTCACCATCGTGGAGCACCGGTGGTTGGGTTGCTCCTGAAAAGACTGTGAGACCCCCAAAAACTCATGACACCTCTTACAGACCCCTTCTAGCATCAGGGCAGGGAAACACCAGCCTCTAGGCACCCACTTCCTTCATGTCCACATTTCCTGCTCATGTTCCTGCACATTTTTAGCATCTTGAAATCTCTGTGAGGGTCTCTGGATTTGATGAGGTTTTGCCGCCTCAGTGGGTTGGGTCAGAACCAGGCCCTGGGTCTTCAGAAGAGTTTCTAACTTTTCCACAAGGCTTCAACAACATATTAATTTCCTTACAATCATTTTTTCCCTCTCTGCTGATTAGTCCTTTCTGCCTTTCATACATTTCCAGGCTCTGCAGCCTCGTAAAACTTCACGGGAGAACGTTTTTGCTCGGTTGGCGTGGGCAGGAAATTACTGTCATTTTTCACTTCTTCAGCCCAAGGAGGTGTTCACCAGGCCCATCACTGGGCAGTTGCACACTGGCCCTTCCAGCATCATCCCCAGAGAGGGCTCAGTGCCAGCAGCCAACGCAGCAAAGAAGCCAAGCTTGCTATTTTGACTGGCACTGGGAAGGCAACCTTGGGCATTTCAGCAACACAACATCTCCAGCTGACCACTTAGCAGCATCTCGGCAGCACAGTGAAGGCTGGAGAACACTCCAGCCACCTTACAAGGTCAGCAGCAGCCCAGATGCATGTGTTTATCCCAGTTTTGGACATAACACACCCTTCCCCATCACCTCTGATTGAGTGTGAGCACCCACATCCCTGGAATACCTCCATGCTTTGACACCTCTGATGGATTTGGACCACAACGCCCCTGAGAAGGACTCCTACAGATACCGCTGTACGGGGAGAGTTAATAGAGAGGAGCTTTGTGGAGGAACACAAATATAGAATCATAGAATGGTTAGAGTTGGAAGGGACCTTCAAAGGTCATCTAGTCCAACCCCCCTGTAAGGAGCAGGGACATCTCCAACCACATCAGGTTGCTCAGAGCACCGGCCAACCTGGCCTTGAATGTTTCCAGGGATGGGGCATCCACCACCTCTCTGGGCAACCTGTTCCAGTGTTCTACAATTCTGATCGTGAATTTTTTTTTCCTAATGTCCAATATAAATCTACCCCCCTCTATTTTAAAACCATTACCCCTCGTCCTGTCACAACTGGCCCTACTGAACTGCCTCTCCCCATCTTTCTTGTAGGCCCCCTTGAACACAGGACTTGCAAGTGTCCACCAAGCTTTGTCTTCGTCCTTCATCATTTAAGAATGAAACTTCTACCTGCTGAACTACATCCCTTCTTCACGGCAGGAAGGGTCTGCAGTGCTAAACTATCTGCATAAGATGATGATGAGGACAGAGCCTTGTCCTTCCTTTCCTGCAGAGTTGTCTCCTAGGGTTTAACCCCCCCGTTCCTAGTGTTGCATGGGGTTATTCCATCACAGATGTAAGAACTCACATATGCTCTTTTTGAACTTTGCTGGGTTCCTGTCAGCCCATTTTTCCAGCCTGCCCAGGGACCCTCTTCTCAGTAGCAGCCATGCCCTCTAGCACATTGACCTGCCCGAGTCTGGTGCCATAGATAGGCTTGCTGAAAGCTGGCTCCATCCTGTCATCTAGGTAGAAGACATTCAACATTATCAATGCCAGTATTGATTCCTGAGGGATGCCAGTAGTTGTTGGCTGTCAGCTGGACTTTTCACCACTTAACCCTCTGAGATGTTTGCACCAGAGCTAGTTACTCATGACTCCCTTTGTCATCACAGTGAGAACCAGAATCACAGATTAATTGAGGTTGGAAGCATCTCTGGAGGTTGTTGTCCAACCTCTTGCTCACAGCAGGACCAGCTCCGCTGTCAGATCGGGTTGCTCAGCCTTATCTTTATCCTGCAAGTTCAGCTCAGTCTTGCTCTCACACAAAATGCTGCTCTTCTCCCTGCTTTCATTTCGAGAGAACAAACCGTGATCTCCACAGCAAAGCACGCCCCTAAATCACGGATCACCCCACACCTCCTAGCCCTGAGCTGTGAAGGCAGGACACCACCCTACCACACACTCTGTAGCTAAATCTACCATTCAATTGCCTTGTTCCACTCTTCCCAGGTTGTTCAGTAACGTTATCCTCTTTAATTCCTAAATTCTTCCCACGTGCAGATGCACACCTGTAATAACAAAGGGACAAGGTTGTAGGCGCTCTATGCATGGTTTTAATGTCGCAATAATCTCTGCAGCCTGGCAGATTGACATCCCAGGAGACACAGGGATCTCTAATTTTTAAACAGAAATGAGAAGAACAATGCCAGGGCTATTCCAGTGCCTGAATTCAAGGGTAATCCCCAACCTGCAAAACTCTCGCTCATCGAGATGCTTGTGAAGGATTTGATAAAGGATCTGAAGCCCAGAGAACACTTTTCTCCTCACTAATTTACTCTATTTCATCATTTCCTCAGCCACCTGCATCCTCTTTCTCTTTCTTTTTTTCACATTTAGACTTCAAGCTCTTCGGGGCAGGGGTTGCTTTCACTCCGTTCATCTGTGATGAATTCTCCACACTGCTGAAACAAAACTGGATATAACTTTTCCACTTGAAGAAAGACATGATGCACTCAGGAAAAACTCCATCTACCACTTCCATTAAAGCCCTCTAGAAGTTTTCTGACCAACACATCACTTTACTGAGGAGCCAGGTTGCATTTCTGGTTTTAATAAAGCCGGGATGATCTCTACTTTGGAACTCCCAACTCAACATGGATGAGAGTCGATGAGCTGGAGGGAGTTTCAGCAGACCACCAACACTATGGCTGTCCTTGCAACAACCTTGAAAATGGGACTGCGTGTAGATATCTTTTATAAGAAAAGGACTCCATCTTGCTGTCCTGCCATGGGACAATGAACAGAAACAAGCTTGGAACAAGTCAACAATATGAATTAGTCAACCTCGGCACGTATCCGGACTAATTAGCTTGAGCCTAGGATGAAATGCATCTCAAAGGTTGCATCCATTTCCAGCACCAGAAAGGGTAGGAAGAGGATTTCACTGGCAGGAGTCTCTCTTCTTCTCTTCGCCCACCTTCTCTCTACAGCAGCTGTGGACTGATGTACTGCTCAATGAGGGACCGTCGTGCTCAGCCACACAACAGCTCAGCAGGCTTTCAGGAGCACGGTGTCAGACCACACTTTCTCCTGCCACTTCCAAAACTCAACACACCAAGTGAAAAGCAAAGGAACTGGAGGACAGTGCCTCCCGAGTCAGCTGTTTGGCTGTGGCTCGGCTCAGACCTCTCTGATCAGGAGGTCCCAGCCTCTTGGTGTTCAGACCTCAGAGGGACCCAAGCACCAGGAGGTGCTGCCTGTTGCCTCTATGAAGTTCTGGGAGTTCCCAGCAGGTCATTGCAAATCTCCAGGTTTCACCTTCAAGGCCCATGTTGTAGATAAGAGATCATTGACCTAAACCCTTCAGACATGTTGGGCTTGAAAAAAAACCTGAAGCTGATCCTGCTGCACTACCAGGAAAGCAATGTGGCTTGTCTCTTTCCCCGTCACCACCAGCAGCAAACGGATTACTTTCTGGGAGAACTTGGGTGGTAGTAAGCAGTCACACCCAACTGTTGTGCAATTAGCAGAAGAATTAGAACCCACAATGCAACAAAATTACTTCATCTACTGTAATTTGTGGAGAGGATGCTTCAGCCTCTGGGTTTCTGGGAGTGTTCCAGCTTATGTTGTCACTTATACTTCAGCACTTGTAAGAAAGCTCATTCCACGTGTGAGTAGTATGTACAACTCAAAGACTATGAAGTATTTCCAAGTATTTCAAGCTCTCATGCCGTTCAGAATAAGAAATCAAAGGTGTCACCGCTGGAGGTAAGAGTAGGAGCTGTCAAACCCTGTCTCCCCGGTTCTGCTGTGCATTGCCTGAATCGGGATTTGGAGGCTAGTTTGGGGGTGCCATCGGAGTTGTGAGGTAAAAGTATAATCCTGGAGAAAGTAGGAAAACCAGCCCCCTAGGAAAAGTGCGACCCGTAGGTCTGGCGAGGGATGCAGCTCTGCAGGAATGCCTCTGTATGTGCTGCTTCTCCCAAGGTTTTTCTGTGGCTGAGAGGGAAAAACAAAGATACATCTCAAAGCATCCTCAAGAATGGGACCCCATGCTCACTTCTCTTCGTTGACTCTAACTGGAGCCCAGAGTAACCGGTTAAACTGCAGTGATCTGCAGTGCAAACATCTCTGCAAGCTTTCCCTCCAGCCTTACTGTCCTCACCCATCCTCAGGAGATGTGATGCTCATTTCACCCAGCCAATGGCAGAAAGCACATCAGTTGCTCTCCATCCCAAACACCGCTGGGAGCAAATATCACTGCCCAGCCCCAGGCTGTGGCCGTCCAGCCACCATCCAGCCAGGTGGGCGTTGCAATGTCTGCCTGCTCCGCAGAGAAACGCACAAGGACGGGAGGCAAAAATAATTTCTTTTCAGCGAAGGAAGATAGTTCTGCATGCTTTGGTGACTTTGCAGCTAATAATTTCCACATGTTAAATTATCCTCTGCAAGCACCGCTCCTACCTGACTTCCCAGCTTGTTTCCCCACTGCTGAGGAGGGAGGAGAAACCCCACTCCCATCCTCTCCCTCATTTGGGAAGCAGCCCTGAGAGCAGCTCGGCACCCAGGACCCACGTCGCTTTGTCGGCCCCTCAGTATCATCCCTGGGCAAAGCTCCTGGTTGATCCAGACAGGCACCTTTTTGACTCTTGCGCTGGACTTTCCTGGCAGGCAGGGAGACGGGGGCAGCCAGGAAAGGAAAGTTTCTAAGTATAAAACCCAAAGCATCCGCAGCCTCGCAAAAATGTCAAAGTAAGAGGCACACAGTTGACCTGAACTATTTATAAACCAAGACCCAATGGAAATGCAATGGAGCTGAACCAAATTCCTGTTTCCAACCCATCCCTCTCCCTACAGCCTGTCACCTGAGCAGCGTGGCACCAGCCAGCATCCTTGGCTCTAAACTTCCCCAGGGTCAGGGTCTAAACGATAGCTGAGTGCACAAACTGCACTCCTTAGACGAGAAGCAGGTCCTGGATTCACCAAGGTACGCAGATGGTGGTCCTCAGAAAGGTGGAGATGTTAGTGTACGGTGCATACAAGCAGAAAGCCTGGCTGATCCTGTTGGGAAGAGCTCTGCCCTGCAAAGGACTCCAAACGTTTTGCTGAGGAACACAACAGGGTGGACACCTACCCTTGTTTTGTCACCTCTGTAGCCATTGGGAAGGCAGCCAGTAAGAACAACGTTCTGGTTATGTGGGAGGGATGCTCCAGCTCCCCAGGACCAAAAACCCTGCAAGGTTGCCACTGACCTCAGCAGCTTGCTTTCCATCTAGGCTGAGAAGTGCAAGATAGGGAAGGATCCAGATCCTGGATCATTGCCACCCTCTGGCACACCAGAACCCCACCATTCATCTCACCTCCTCCTCAAAGATGAGCAGCAGCTCCTTGGGCAGCAAGTGCCACCCAGCAGGAACCTCCACAGTCCCATCTTGGATGAGGACAGAGGGTCCTGCCCTCTCCCCGCTCCGGAAAAGGTGATAGCTGCAACCACAACTGGACATCACACCAAGCTACGGGGACCAGCAGTCCCGTGCTCCCTTCCTGGCAGTGGCAGCCTCTTCCCCTCAGGTGGCTGAGGAAGAGGAGGAGAAGGAAGCACACAGGGGCAGGCAGAAGGAACAGTCTGGGAAAGTATGAGTCCTAAAAATATGAAGTTTTAAGACCTAGATGGCCAGAGGTGGCCACCAGGAAGAGCCCCATCCCCTTCCAGGTGACCAGGCAGCCCCTGGAAGAACGAGGCTCTCCGCCTCAGCTGCTGCTTCTAGACAATTTTGCAACACAAACACAAGACTGTAGGAAAAGCCATCGCGTGTCATTTGTCCTAACAAAAAGCTACCAAGAGAAGCAGACGGCAGAGCACAGCGAGGAATCGTTTTCAAGCCCAGTGGTTAATAGCTTTCTTTGCAAAGCTCATGGTTGATCCTCCACAGAAGGTCCCACGCTTCAGAAGGAAACGGTACCGGATTTGTTCTTGTGCCATTGCGCTGCTCTTGCAAGTGATAATCCTACTTTTATCATGTGTTCTCCTCACAGGAGCTATATAGGATGCTACGCTTCCAGTGACTAGCAAATTAATTGGGTTTAAGATGTGTAAAACTTAAAAACCACCAAGGGAGGAAAGAATAGCAACCTTTTCCTGAGCTTTTTATTGAATTCTGAGGGAATTACGGATATGTGTGATTTGGATGAACAAAAACATGGAGCTGGAAAGGAGTTCAGGAGCCTGTGTAGACCACCCTTGGTTGCTGAGACAGGATCACATCAGTGTGGGACATCCCTCAGGGATGTTGCAGCACAGGTTGGGGTCTGATGGGCTGGAGAACAGCTTTTGGGAAAAGGACCTGGGACAACAAAGACCAACCATGCTGTGGGTAGTGGCAGCAAGAGCCAGGGAAATGATTCCCCCTCTCTATTCGGCACTTGTCAAACAGGGCACTGGGACCAGTTTGGGCTCCCCAGTATGAGGCAGATGGTGAGAGAACCCAGTGAGGCCACCAAGCTGGTTGGGGCCGGAGCTGAGGATGTGCAAGAAGAGGCTGAAAGCTGGGTGTGCAGTGAGAGCAGAAGGCAAAGGGGGATTTTATCACTGCCTGCAACTCCCAATTAGGACAGTGTGGAGATGAGAGGGACACAGGCTCTCAAGGGAGATGCTCAGTGATGAGAAGAGAGTCAACAGCCCAGGTTAGAACATACGAAATTCCCACTAGGAAATACTTTTCCCTATGAAGGTGGTCAAACACTGGAACAGGCGTCCAGATTGTGGGATCTCCATCTTTGAAGGTATCAAAAACTCTCCTGAGAAAACCCTGGCCAACCTCAAATCAAACTTCTGCTTCCAGTTCTGGGCACTTTATATGTCTCTACCTGTTCTGGGACTATCCAGTAGCAGGGACTACTGTGTCCTTGCATTTTCTCTTTTAGTATTTTCTACTTCTACAGGTCTGAAACGCTGTGTGTGCATGCATTTCTTCTTGCCACAAGGCAGGGCATGCATAGAAATGAGATCTTTCCTGCTCTATCTTGTTAATTCTTCGCAGGAGATGCATCTCTCTTTTGTAACAGCATCAGCCCAGGCTCTTGCTCCACCTGTGGAACCTCTCAGCTCCTCTCCCACCGCTCAACTCCCACACGGAGCCAATTCACATTTTCCCTTTGGGACACAGCAAAGTTTTCTGGCCATCTTATTGCAAAAAACATCTTCAAATTCCATCGGTAGTTTGAAAAATCTCAGCTGAGACCCTTCAGATGGAAAGAGCTGTGTCTGTTTTTATAAGGTATCAGTTTCATCGAGGGGAGGAGGTGGAAGCAGAAGAGATGCTGTCCGTGTGCCAGATGGGCATGGACAAGTCCCAGGCCAAGTTCACACTTCATCATAACAGCTTATTAACTGGCAGGTCAAGGGCTTGAGTAGGAACCCCACTGTGTTGCAACCTTCATGTGGACATGGGAATATCGGGAGATACATCCCGCTCCTGGAGGTAACGGGGATATCTGAAGTCTTATCTGCTTGTGGAGTTTATCGTGGTTGATCACAGGCTGTCTTGGTGAGATGCTGTGCAGATTTTTCTCTTGCTCTTTAGAAAATGGGCCGAAAGGCAACAGTTTACATTCCAAAAAAATACTCAGACACGTGCTTAGCTGTAGGATTGTGGAATCATCCGCTGCTTTTTAATGAGCTCCCCTTGGGAGCAGCATTGAGACCCTGTTTGGGAGCTGTGCAGGGCAGGGGCCTCCTCCTCCAGTCCCGAGCAGCAAGGAAGGATAAGGCATCACTACCTGGACCAAAAATACAGCTCCGCTTTGGCTCCAAAAACATTTTGGCATAACTTGCTAACTTGAATTTTATCTGCAAACGTTTTCAGCCCGATACCGCTGGGAATCCTGATTTTTCTGAGACTTACCAACAGGAAATCCCTGAGCTGGAGGGTTTAGCTGTAATGAACTTATTGTATATTCAAGCACGGAACGTCAATTTGGATTACGATGTCAAAAATAAGCACTGAGAGCATGCAAGTGTACCCTGGGGTCACCTGTCAGGAACTCCAGACTGAAATTGGCCAGATATAGACCAGCACTGCCTTGATTTATATTTTTCCCCTGTGCAAATACAACAGCTAAGACTAAACGAACCTACTGCGTCTTGGAGATGAGCCCCCTCCTCCTCTCCCCAGTGCCTTCCTCCACTTTGCACAGGGCTTCCTTGGCTGGGGATGCTTTGTGAGAGGCTGCCCAAAGGGCTCAGGGCTCATCGGATGCGTCGGGAGGCTAAATGCCTTTATTAGCGCTCATCTAAATCACTGCCACTTGTGTCATTCTGGGACCTGAACTCCCAGGCACAATCAGGATTCCCATCCTCCCAGATGCACAGGTGAAGACAAGCTCTGGCTCCCCAGCCTTGAGCTAAAGACACGCAGGAATTCATCCGGAGCACGGGATGCAAGAGGAGAGGTGCGTGGGGGTAGGAGGGATAATTTACACCTTCCTCTCCAGGCACGCGGCCGCAGCCCTGCCCCTGTTCCGGGGCTGCAGGCAGCTTGTGCCTGTCCTTCCATCCCTCCCCTTTTCTCTGCAGGATGTGGATGTTCTTTAAACAAACGGTTTTGCTGAAGTTTCCATCAGCCAGGGGCTCTGTGACCTTGGTGTTCTCCCCAATTTATGTCACATTCCCTGACATTTCCTCCTAAATCCTTCTCATGGAGACTCTACAGCCTCTTACGGTTAGCTGGATGGAGAAGATGCTGGGAGAAAAGGAAGGTGAAATTTGGTTCCTCCAACTGAAGGTCATGGGACTGGAGTCTTAAAAAAAAAAAATCTTAATTAATAAAGCCAGATCTCCCCTCTCTCCCCAATAATTCTCCAACCACTTTGTTGTGAAGCTGGCAATGACATTAGACCTTTATTTGTTTTGAGGAAGCGTTGAACTTCCTCTCCCTTGCACGTGCGCACACAGTCATCTGGAGACCATGGCCACGGCCCCAGTGCAGTTATTGAGGTCAGGGATGGGGTTTGCAGGGCACTTGCAGCCTCTTTTCCTCCCTGTTCAGCCACATGAGAAGCCGGTCACCTCCACCCCTTCGTCCATCCATCCCTCTGGCTTCCAGTCACTGGGAACAGCTCAGGGTGGAAACATTTGGCCCCTTGGACACTGCATGCTCTCCCTTCCCTCCTCTGCTTTGGTGGCTGCTTCTGTGGTTCGCATTCCTGAGCTTCTAATTCACTGTGCTTTCACAAACGACACCAGTACCTGGATGAAAATCAGGGATTTTGGGCCAGGATAAAGCCACCTGGTTTTGTCAGGGAGAAGGGTAGATCATAGAATCACAGAATAGTTTAGGTTGGAAAAGACCTTTAAAATCATCAAGTCCAACCATCAACCTACACTGCCAAGGCCACCACTAAACCATGTCCCTCACCGCCACATCTACACATCGTTTAATCATCTCCAGAGATGGTGACTCCACCACCTCCCTGGGCAGCCTATCCCAGCGCCTGACAACCCTTTAATGATGAAAAGCCTTGGGTCTCCTTTGCTTTGGCAGGTAGGGAGGTGTCGATGGTATCTGTTTTATTCATTCATCTCATACCGAAAATCACAGCAGAGGGGGAGGTTGCTGCCTTCAGAGACAGTGAGCCAAAAAAGCATGAAAAACTCTGCTCTGCTCTGCTGGTCCCCAACTTGACAAATACTCGCTCGAGTCAGCAATGCTCTTCATTAATGCTGGAGGCTTTGCAGCACAGAGCAAGCCCACGCTAATCAGGCCACGTACTCCAGTGCCTGATATCTGGCTAACGTCAGGGCAGGGAGGATTAAAGCTTCCCTCTTCGGCCGTCTGCGGTTCCCAGCGAAGCTGACAGCATCTTGGACTTCTCACCCAGGACAAATCCTATCCCAATTTAGCAAGTCTCCTCGGTGGACGAAGGGGTAGCCAAACAACCGCTTTGCCTTGTCGCACTACGCGCTGTTGACAAAATTATCGCTAGAAAAACGAGCCGGAGGCCAAGCCAACCGGGGCCCTCCGCCTACTCCAGCATGAGAGCATTTCCTGCTAGGGCGGGGGAAAAGGTTATGAAAGACACACGGAAGCAAAGGTAGAGATTGCTGACACAGGTTGTGGAGCTGCACTTGCTGTGCATCGGTGTTCAGGGTCTGGGAAAGGTGATCTGTGAAAGAAGGGCTCCATTGGTAGATGATGAGTATGAAATCCAAAGTTGTTAAAACTCAACGAGGTAGATGATAAAAAGGCGTTAAGAGGAACATGGTTGAATGTGCTGGAGCTCAGCTGGGAATTAAATGAGAAGATGCTGCGGTTGCAAGTCAGAGCTCTTAGCTGTCCAAGTTGATGCTCTGAACAGTCCCTGTCTCTTCTGCACCACCTGCTACGCTAGGGAGGATTTCCATGCTTTTGTGAAATACTGTGGCTTATATTGTCGAGGGAGGGGATTCTGCCCCTCTGCTCCGCTCTGGTGAGACCCCCCTGCAGCACTGTGTCCAGCTCTGGAGCCCCCAACATCAGAAGGCCATGGAGCTGTTGGAGAGGGTCCTGAGGAGGCCAGGCAGATGCTGAGAGGGCTGGAGCAGCTCTGCTGTGAGGCCAGGCTGAGAGAGCTGGGGCTGTTCAGCCTGGAGAAGAGGAGGCTCCAGGAGAGCTGAGAGCGGCCTCCCAGTGCCCAAAGGGGGCTGCAGGAAAGGTGGGGAGAGACTCTTCAGCAGGGCCTGCTGTGACAGGACGAGGGGTCATGGTTTCAAAATAGAGGGAGGTAGATTTAGATTGGATATTAGGAAAAAAAATATTATGCTGAGGATGGTAGAACACTGTCCCAGGTTGCCCAGAGAGGTGGTGGATGCCCCATCCCTGGAAACATTCCAGGCCAGGTTGGATGGGGCTCTGAGCAACCTGATGTGGTTGGAGATGTCCCTGCTCACTGCAGTGGGGTTGGACTGGGTGGGTTTTGAAGGTCCCTTCCCACCCAAACCATTCTGTGATTCTATAATACAGTGAAAAATCTAGGTGAAACTCTGTGGACCATTATAGTTTAAGCAAGACCAGCCTAAAAACTCAGCATAGCCCGTTGGCACACGCTCTTCTAACATACAGGCCTGGGAAGTGGAAACGCGTGTCATGTTGTGTGGACATTAGGCATCCCTTCCACAGAAGATCCATGAAGCGGAACATCTCAGAGCCTCTTGCCCTTTCTCCATGGATCTCCTCGTTTAATGGTTGCCCTGCACGCCTATGACCAGCTCTTCACCACTGTGAGGGTAATTTTTCACTCGAGCACCAAGTCTGTGGTTTCAGCTGACAGGAACATGCTTAAGCCTTGCTAATGGCTTGTGGTTTGGCAAACATCCGAGAAGGAAAAATATCCAGGTAGATCTGTTATTACGAGTTGCTGGTAGAGCCCAGCAACTGCTGAGCTTTCAATTAATTGAGTTGCAAACAAACACCTATTCGATAACAGTGCTAACGATGGGAAAAAAGGGAGCGATGCCAGACATCAACGGGTGGAGAAACCCCACAGAATCCATAGGG
>JAAGAY010010421.1:0-59816 GCA_011801015.1 Ardeotis arabs | reverse complement strand
GGTTGGAGGGTTTTTTGAGGGTTTGTTTTTTTTTTTTTTTCCTCTGCTTATTTTTTTCTATAAATATGAATCCTTTCTACATCCTTCAAACAGTCGGCTTTTAAATACTCTCCCTCAGCTTGGAAACAGCAGCCAGCTAAATAAACAAGCAGACGGGCACGCAGGGACCCGCGTGGGCAGGGGCTCCCCGGCACACGGGGCTCCCGGGGCCGCTGGCCGTGGGTGACGGCGGGTGGCAGGGCCCCGCTGGGCAGGGGCGCCCCGGCCACGCGTTCCCACGCACTGCTGTCCCCCGAAAAACGGGACGCGGTGCCCACGTGCTGCTGGGTGTCAGCAGAGCTCTGCGCAGCAGCCCCTGCACCCAGTCACCCACAGCCACCTTTGGGGAGGCTGAGCTGCTCTCGGCGTGGGCCGCGGGGTCAGATCCTGCCCACGCTGCCCTGCCGCCCGCGCCCCAGGAGCGAAGGCAGCGCCACGCTTTGCTGGGGCTGGCCCAGCCTTTCACCTAAACAGTAACCTCTCACTGTGACTGAAAAGACTTATAATTTAGGGTTTTCTTTCAAACTTTTTAAAAGGGAGGGGAAACCAATTTAAACCATTTCAAATCCTAACTAATGCTTTAAAAAAGTGAATAAAAAGCATAAAATGGACTGCTGCCTACATACACACCTCAGTGAAATTATAATATCCACACTTAATGCTCTGGAAAGTTTGATAGTGCCCATTCCTCACCTGAGCTCAGTACGAGCGTTTCAGCCATTCATTCACACTTGTACCCTTCTCCACTCACTGCAACCACTTCAAGCAAAAATCATTTGAAAGAAATTACCTCTGTGTATTGCACCACGGGCAGTGAGAAACGTCCCACATGAGCCTCTCCAGCCCCCAAAGCAATAAAATTTCTGCTGAAGTGGATGATATAATGACTCAGGGAAAAGAAGTCCCCATGACAACAAGAGGTAAGAGAAACCCATGAAAAGCAAAAGACTCCGACCTCTCTCAATACGAGGTGTCACCAATTTGTGCTGGAACTTTTCACTTTGAAAATCAAAAGCCTTTGTCCATAACTTTCTGTGAGAACCTGTTGTTCCTTCTTTGCTAGTCTGGGCTTTGAACAGAGCAGAACGAGCCTCGCTAAATCAGAAACCGAGCAGGGGTCAGGCTCATCATTTAAACCCCATGAAGGCAACCAAGCGACTCTTTGCCAAGGGGGCTGGTTTTGGATTTCTGGAGCATCTACATGCCTGAGCAATACTGTGTTCATACACAGAGCAAAGCTCACACACTCTGACACCACAAACAACGCTTAAAGCATTAGCAGCAAAGCGCTGTAGTGTTTACTTCATGGATTATTGAGCAAAATCCTGGAGAAAGTGTTCTTGACAACACAGTGGAACAGTTCGCTTCTTCCAGGCCTGGAGGCATACGGTTCCATACACACTCCAAGGGATGCTCCAGAGTTCTTGGAAGAGGCATCCCTGCCTCGCTCGGCTGAGCCCTTGGTTCATAGCTCTCCGAAACAGGGAGGGCTGGGCTGATCCTCCTTGCGTAGGATGCAAGCACTGGGAGGGGGAGCAGGGCAGGACCCAGCCGGCTGGGGTGGTGGGACATGGCGCCGGGCCACCCTCCCTCTGCCCTGCCACGCAAGGGTGCTGGCCGCAGCCCTGCCAGGGCTGAGCAGGGCAGGGGAGCTGGCAGGTGCTCCGCACGCAGCCGCGCTGCCTCCCCTGGCTCTCCGCTCTGTGTGCCCCCCGCCGCCTCAAATGCATTTTACTGGGAGGCAGCAGCAGCGAGCCGCTCTGCCCTACCAGCGTGTTGTCCCTCGCGCTTCTCTCACCCTCTTTGCAAGAGCAGCGAGCGCAGCGCGGAGGGGCTGTGGGTGCCGAGAGCAGCTGCCATTCCCATGGCTACAGTCGAGCAGCCTGTGGATAGCCATCATCAGGTGATAAAACGCTGCCAAGAAGCCTGATTCATTCCTGCGTCCCATCCCTCGTGCTGAAAGTAAGCGGAAGGCGGGAGGAGAGTGCTGCCCAGCGAGGGCACAGGGTGGGCTGCCTGGGTCCGGCGCACAGGGCAGCGGCGGAGCCCGGGAGACCCCAGCTCTGGCACACAGCACATTCACTCTGGTAGCTCTGGGTGCAGAAGAAAATCCATGCCCAACCCTGGAGTGGCCTCTCTCCACCCCCCAGATGGGCAAAACACAGGGACCGACCAGCGAGGAGCCCAGCCCCTGCTCACAGCCTGCAGCCCATAACTCAGCTCAGCCCGAGCCCTCCGCCAGCTTTACTGAGAGCCGGACCCTGGCGTTGGCAGGAGGTCAGTGCTGCACACGTGTGCTCACTCTGCATGGCAGACTTGGGCTAGAAAAAAAACCCATAAAACGGTACACACGTAGGCTCTCAGCCAGACCTAAAGGACTAGGAAAGGTGAAGGGGTCAAGGCACAGAAAGAGCTGTGTACGAGTATTTCCATGTAACCGTCTTTCACCCGGCTTAATCCCAATGCACCAGATCCACAGCGGAGGGAGGGCAGCTGAGTCGCTACATTTCAGCAAAAGCCAACTCACAGCAGGTCCCAGAAAAGAAATCAATACACTTCCCCTAAGCTACACGAAGTGCAGAGGGCACTCTCTTTTTGCAGAGAAATACAGCAGCTCCCAGGCGTCTGCTGCGGTGCCCGTCATTAGCAGCCAGCCCCGATCTATCCATCCGCCGTAGGTGTTCCCAGCCACACACGCTCCCACGCTGATGGAAGTGGTTTGATTTCCTGAGTACCTCGAGCTGGTCGGAGAGGCACAAGCATTACCCAGCGACGCAATTACAGCTCACAGCAAGGGTCACGCTGCGTGGGACGACGGCTGAGATGGCCCCAAGCTGTTGCTGTCCAAGAGCCGTTCAGGGACGCTGCAGGGGGTCTCATCGTGCATCCTCAGACGCGGCGGCACTGTTCCTGTCAGCAGCGAGAGCCAGGTGTTCTGAGGCAGGATCGGCCCCGGTGCACACGGACAGCCCCGCCACGCACAGCGCGAGGGCGGGCGGGACGGCGCACAGTCCCCAGAAGCAGAGTCTGGTACAGCGATAACCGTGCACGACAGCCGCTTCCCCAGTACAGACAGGTTTAATGTCCACAGGGACACGAGAAAGCATCGGCTCTGCAGCCACAGCCAGCTGCTCCTTGGAACTGCTGGCTCCAGAGCACGTGCTTGTTACTGGGAGAAGAGCTCCCTGACGTGGTATTGTTCATTGTTTGTATGAGGGGAGCGGCTCACAGAGCACCACACAGGCCTGGCTGTTAAGGAGAACGCTCCAAAAACCCAGACAGGCGGTGAAAATAGTATTAGACATGCAAAGCATTTCATTGCCTGTCATGGTGACTGCTCCCTGCAGTGGCCGCAGCGGGACTGCTCCGCGCACAAAGCTACACCCCAGTACAAGCGCTGAACGTCCGGGGCCAAGGGCAGTGTGAGGAGCGTGGTCCAGTTACAGAGACATTGCTGCAGCTTCGCCGCGAAGGCTCCGCAGAGAGGGAGGCAAGGAGTACAGCAATGCGCATGTACACATAGAATTCAACTCCTCATTATCTGGAATAATCTTCAAATCCGTGAACTTTAAAACTCCACAATTTAAGTTCACCGCTATCGGATACTCTCTTTGCATTGTGGAAATCATATTTTTGTTAAAACTTCAAATCTGTTTTCAAAACACAGCATGTTGAGACAGCCTTGAAAGCACAAATGGACAAAACTGAACGACCTCTCCGTGCTGAGCCTGTGGGCAGCTGGGAAGGACTGGGAGCACTGGGCTGTCCCACGCAGCTCACAGAGCCGCGAAGATGCCGCAGTGCTAAGGTCTCCTGTGTTGGTCATTCCCATGAGCAGAACAACCCAGCTAAGGCACCATCCATCCAGTGCTAAGAGCCCCCGCTCCCTCCACACAACCCCCTGAATGCGCTTCTCCTCCGACACATCTGGAGCAGTCACTGGCAGAGCATCCGGAGGCATCACAGTCTGCACATGTGACATTGTCCCACTGCTGCAACCGCTGGCAGAGGGGCAGCTGGCAGCCGTGCAACGCCCAGGGGATTGCCTCCCCTTCTCCTCCAGTCCCATAAAGCCACCCGGGACCACTTGGGAGCCAGGGCTCTGCTGGGAGCACAGCCCTCCAGTACACGGCCTCTCCACGGGCTGTGGCAGCAAACACCAAACTGAGCCCTGCAGCGCTGCAAGGCGACAAACCTGCCCAAGGGGCAGGCACCGTGGGCAGCCTGCGGTTCCCGTTATCCACAACATCCTCTCATGTGCGTACACCCTTCTTTCACGCCCAGGCAAGGAGTTTGGGCGTACCCCAGATGCTGCTTCTGCTTGTGCTGGTAACAAGCATTTGCAGCCGTAAGCTAAATTCCTTCAGTGCTCAGGGGCCTCCACAGTCTCCCCATCGTTCTGCTGTCCTTGCTGCTCTCTCAGAAAAGCTCTCAATTAATTTCCAGCTGCAGGATAGCTCAGTCAGAGCTCATGGCATGGGCCATGCCCACCGAGGCACGAGCGTGGCGTGGGAGAGGGCACATCACCCTTGCAAACGCCTCCAGTCCAGCCCGGCCGTGGGGGCTGCGCAGGGATTACCTGTGCCTGGGCTGCAGGCGCTGCCTTGGGCTCTCGAGGGAGCAGGAGGACACTTGGGCACAGACTAAACGTCAGCAGCAGTTCCTACAGGGAAGGACAGCGTAGCCTGCCGTTTAGAAAGAAGGAGCGGGTGAGAGAGCTGCCAGAGACTTCCAAAGGAAAGGCGGGTACCTGCTCCCTGCCACAGCCCTTGTCCACGGCGGGACCGAGTTCTGGCGCATTGCAAGGGACAAAGTCAGCAAGGTTCATCACCAGAGATAGCATTTACTGCCAGGTGTCTGTGTCCCGGACTTGAGAGAGAAAGCTGAAGATATGCAAGTAATACATGCACCAGAGAGGAGCACTGCCGCCCTGTTAACAAAAGGAAAGGTTAAAAGTCACCTCCCACCCAGCCTCTAGCACACGGTTTGATAGCAGTCAGGTTACAGCACGCACTGAGAAAAAAACCCAACCAAACAAAAAAGCAAGCTAGGAAATACATCAACAAAAGTGAATGTACCTGGGGGTATTAAGTGTGGTTTAAGGAAAGCTGTATCATTGAGCTTGTCCTTCAGACAGCCCAGTGCCAGGATTATGGAATCACAGATTACAAATACAAGAACAATTCTGTCAGCGTAACACCAACCAACCGGAACAAGCCTTTGACCAGTTCGCATCTGTACGTGTGTAGGAAGGCCTCAGCTTGGTGATTCCACATGAACTTTGACTGCAGAGCTGAGGCAACCACAGGCAGCGCAGCTTTCCCTAAAGGCTGCCAGGAGAGCAGAACGGCCTGCGAGAGCCGGCGCAACGGGCTCGTCGCGCCGCGCCAGCCGGCTCCGTTTGCACTGCTGCAGCCTGCGGCTGCTGGCCCCGCACGGAGCCTGGGCAGCGTTCGTGGCCGAGTAACCTCGGGCAGCAAAGGCACGGGTAGCGCAGCATGGGACGCACACAAAATAAATGGTAACGTTTAGGTACTGACTCCATTTCACAGGAGGAGAAACGGCTTCTCTTCCCTCCAGCTCCGCCAGACTGGAAGATATTCTGAGTACCGAACGACAAAACAAGGAATCCTGAAGGTCTGCTCTTTCCTTATTTCACTACATAAAATAAACTTGACAGTATGAAAAAAGTATGAAAAGCTGACAGTTTATAATGTGTAAAAAGAAGTGTTATATGCAAAATAAGAACAAAAGATAGAAGCCACCGTAAGGAGATGCTGGTATGAACACTTCAACGGTTGTTTCTTTGCTGAGAGAAAACTGGCATTTCTGTGGACGGGAGAAATCTCCAGTTACTCTGCCTGGGACGCAGCTGCAAGCAGTCAACCCCTTGGTGCGCTCCATCACATAACCTCAGAGAAGGCCAGGAAGAAACAGGTGCTAGCATGGGTGCCAATCTATCGCCCCCCCAGTTTTGCTCAGTATTTGCGCAGCACCAAGCACACCAGCCTCCTGGGCCATGACAAGAGCCCTGTACGGCACCACACGGGACAGCCATTGCTCCCGCCGAGGCGCGGATCGCCAGCGCTGCGCTGGTGTCCTGTCCCAGAAAGGCTGAAAAACTTTTGCAAGGAGAGAGAAGAAGAACGCTGTTCAGGTTGGGGAGGTGCGAAAACAGCTCCATGTTACACAGAACAGATCCTCAGGAGCACAGTGGTGGTTAAGCATCAGGGCAGTTTGTTCATCCCAGGACCAGGGAACCCGTCCCCAGCCTACTCTGGCCAGGACCCTCACCAACCAGCTCTGGCCCAGCCTTCTCCTCTCCCGCCTCTCTACCAGCGCAGCACAGCACCCGCGTTAGAAATCAGGTAAGCAATCCCCAGAGCCGCTGCAGGGAGGAAAGATTTCAAAACGCATTCTGCAAATGAGAATCTGCGTGCGCCTTTTACTCCACAAGAGGAGTTACACCCACTCTCTAGCCTTTTCTTGCAGCATGACTTTACAGATGAAAAAGCAGCTGCTTGCCATACTCAGCGCTTGATCTTCTTCCGCCTATTTTCAGTAAAACCAAACCTTTTCATATGCCACATTCCAGCCTTTTCCAGCAAGTTTCTAGACTTATTTTTCAAGGCAAGCCTTTCCTGCAGGAAAATTCAGTAAAATAAGATACCGTGTCTGAAATCAGATACGTAAGAGCAATAACCGCGGTCAGTCCTTTATTCCTTCCCCACGTCAGTACAGCATACCAAAAACACCCTCAGAAACAAATGCACTTTCCCAGTGCTGATCTCCACTCTGTCAAAGTCCCTCAAGAAAATCCCTCAGTATTTTAACAAAGCCAAGTGGATGCTACACCAAATAAGCGTTATGAAGACCTTACTTCCACAATCTCCACAGAAAACTGCCTGGAGTTCCCCCACATTTAAATGGCATTGACGTGAAGGCTGCGTACTCCGTTTCAATAGAGTGACCAGATAATCTGAGCAGTAACTAACTTGCTGCCTGTATTTATTTTTTCCTTCCTTTTCAGAGCAGCTGAACGACTACTATACTAAGCACAACAAAAAGACAGAACTTTATCAGCCTCGCCACAGACCATTTCTTATAAAGAAACCAGTATGGGTTGCTTTAACTGTAAACTAAAGAACTGCTAGTAATTTGCAAGTTCCACCTAGGTACTGCATTCTTTTTAATTCTGAGATGTTTAAAGAAACAGAGAAACCCTGAGCCATCAGAATTCATTGATTTGCTAAACCTGCCAAGGCACTTAACACTTCATTACTGCAATTCAGTATTTTCTAATAACCAGGACTTCTAGAATAAGATTCCCTTAAAATGTTATGCTGGGTCAGACAACAATGTTTAGAGACTTCTTCACAAATAAAATTAGACCTTGTCAATTGAAAAAACTTTCTGATGTGGAACTTGTTGAATAAGGAGTCAATGGTGTTTGTGAGGCGAACCCTGCAGCTGGTGTGAAAGCCGGCACCGCTTCTCACTTCAGAGCCCGAGCATCACCTGGAACAACTTGCAATCTCGTGTATTCCAGTAATTGTTAATTACTGACCTATTTACAGGTGTTTTACACCAAGCACAGCTGAACTGCTGCGGTCTGCTCAAGCTCTCCCTGCACGGCAGTTACAGAAAAGGAGTGTTTTTACACATTTTCTGCCTTTCCCCCCCAAACACCGCATTTTAAGTCTCGGCAGCTGCCAGGCGAGGCTCCCGGCGACCGCGCGGCCGGCCTCGGCACCGCGCTTCGGCTGCGGGGCTCCGCACTCCCCGCACCCCCTGCCCGGGGCTCGAGCCCCCCGCAAGGCCATGTAGGGTGGCAGGGGGACCCTCGCCCTGCCCTGCGCGCAAGGACACACATCCCCCCCCCCCCCCCCCCGCTTTGGGGGCGGCCGCGCCCCCGCACCCTCACCTGTACCACTCCAGCCCCTTCTCGTAGTTCCTGTCGAAGAAGTGGGGCTCGGTGCCCACGGCGCGCACGTCGGGGTGCGCCCGGATGGCCTCCAGCAGCGCCCGCGTCCCCCCCTTCTTCACCCCGATGATGAGGGCTTGCGGCAGTCGCTTTTCCCCGTAGTCTGGCGTGGTGCTGCCGCTGCCGCGGCTCCCGGGGCTGCCGGCTCGGCTCAGCTCCTCGTCCGTGGTGCTCGACTCCTGCGGGTCCCGCTCGAAGGCTCCGCTCTGCGCCGTGATCACCTCCCCGGGGGCCAGTGGCGTCCGCGGCCAGGTGCCCGCCGCCCCCGCCCGGCTGCCGTTGGAGGCCCGAGCCGGAGCCGCGCAGGGGGCCGGGGGCCCGGCGCTGCCCGGGGGACTGGCGGGGGAGCGGGGGGCCGCCGTGGTGGGGGGCGAGCGCGGGGCCGCCGTGGCGGGGGGCGCGGCCGGGGAGCGCAGGGCGGCCGGGCCGGTGCCCCCCATGAGGCTGTAGCACAGGTAGGTGAGGCAGAGGGAGAGGCTGCACATGCAGAGGAGCTTCCGCGCCGGGGGCACCTTAGAGCCGCGCCCGCCCGGCGCCCCGGGCTGGGCGGGGGGGGACATGGCTGCTCCCCGCTCCTCGCCCCGGGCACCGGGCGCACATGGTGTCAGCCGCCGCCCGGCCGCCCCGGCCGCATGGGGCGCCGCTGCCCTCCCGCCCCGCCGCCGCCGTGGGGGGGGAGCCCCGCATGGCACGGTCGCCGCCGGGCACCGGGGCGCCTGGGCTCAGCGCGGCTGCGCTCCGCTGCTGCCTCGGCGCCGCCGGCTCCGCACTGTTGCCGCCCGAGTTCCTGCTGCTAAACTTTGTGCCGGGTGGGAGGCGGGAGCGCGCTCCCGGCGCGGAGAGGGCCCGCCCCCCCGCCTCCGCTGCCGCGCAGCGTGCAGGGAGCGCGCCGGGCCCCGCTCCGGCACCGCCGGGCCGGGCAGCACCGCGGACAGCGGCCGGGCAGCACCGCGGACAGCGGCCGGGCAGCAGCGGAGCCGCCTCCGGGCGGGGCCGGGGAGCGCTGGGGCCCCGCCGGGGCAGCGCGGCCAGGGCAGGCCCGGGCTGATCCGGCCCTGCTGGTCCACGCGTGCTGGGGACAGCCCCCAGTAGCCCCACACCCCGCCCTCCCCATCTGCTCCCCGGACCCCCCCACTGTGCCACATCCAGCCCTTGCCAGCACTCACAGCCGCAGGGAGGGCACGTGCCCCCAAGGGCATGAGGCAGTGCCAGCTGTCCTCTACAAATCCTTCTCCTTTCCCTCAGGAAAAAACACCATGCCACAGCTCCTTGACCCCTTGTCCTAGCCTGCCCCACTCTGGCCCCCTCAAAGTGCATTCTGCGCTGCCTCCCAGCCCATAGCTCCTGCCCAGGTCCTCCGACTCTCTAGAGAGGAATGCCCAGAGAGGTCCCCTGGGTCAAGCCCATGCAACAGGGCAGAGGTTCCCCAGCTCTGGCCCTTTGAGGACCTGCAGCAGAGTTGGTAGGTTTTCTCCTGGGAGCTTGAGGAGAGGTGGCAGACAGTGGGCAGGGGTAGGCAGTAGCTGCTTTGCTGCTACAGCAGAGCTAAGGGCCAATTGGAACCTGGGGGGTTCATTGTTTAGGTGCCAGGAGCTGCCCCAGTAGGCGAGGCTAATTACACCCTTGCATGCTGCTCTTCCAGGGACTCTGTCCCCCGTCTTGGTGGAGCAGGTTGGGGCCATGAGCCTCCCTCCTCCCAGTATTTCTGGAGCAGCCATCACCTCTTCCCAGCTCCACATTTTGGCATTTCCCACCTCCAGTTCTCAGCTTTGGCTTTAGCAAGGATTTTTTGGGGGGCAAGAAATGCTTTAGTGTCTCTCAGCTTCCTCCAATCCCTCATTCTGGGATCTCCCAGGAGTTTCTCCCTCATAGGTGGTGCCTTGTGACACTGGGGTGAATCGCAGCTCTTGGCATCCTGGCCACCATGGCCCCCCTCAGGAGAATGGTGCTGCCATCACTGTGGTACAGAGATGGATTGAAGAACACAGACATTTGCTAAAGCCCTCGCAGATGAACAAGCAGCAATTTAACCTTTTGCACCTCAACTGCTACCCCCAAACCACCTGCACCATCTGAACACCGCAGATCACCCAAAGAGCCAGCACCTGGTCCAGGCAGGAAAAGCTGCCGAGCAGCTGCCTGTTAACACATACAAGGGCCACAGCTGGGCTTCTGAGCAAGCGCTGGAAAAGTGCAGAGTACATTTCCAGCCTCGTGTTGCTGTGAATGATGGGTACCTCATGCTGCCTGCAAGCAGGAGAAGTGTTTGGAGGCAGCGACCCTTCTCCACACCTCCCCCTTGGGAAACTGCAGAGCTGTGCATCCCACCACACCAGGCCTGGACAGGAGAGAGCTGGCAGAGCTCCCTCATGCCCACCTAGCTGACGACCCCTGGCCAAGATTGCACAGGGGAAGCCCAGGGATTGCTCCAAATCTTGCTGTTACTGTGTGAAACTCAGCAGGGAAAATCTCAGAGCAACATGCCATTGGAGTCTCAGCTATGCTTGGTCTCGTGGCAAAAGCAACATTTAAAAAAAAGATTAAGTGCCAATATTAACTAACGCAGAGCTGAGAAAAATATTCGTCAAAAAAGAGGAAGAGCACAGACTTTTCCCATAATGAACAAAAGCTCAATGCTGCTCTCAGCTGGACATGTGTTCTCTCTGTGCAACTCCAGTTCTGGTACAGATTATTCCTTCATAATATATTTTTTATGGTACACATGAGACCTCTGAAATGCAGTGCCTTGTGTCCTCTAAATCATTTCCTGTAACTCGTGGATTCCTTTTCAACTGCATTACGGTAATGTGAATGTTAAGGGACTAACTTGAACTGACAGAGGCAAAGCCTCGCATCCCTCCCTCACAGCTCCCTGCCCCGCTGCTCAAAGGCAGCGGGCACTCGGCCTGCGGTGTCCCCTGGAGCTCTGCGGAGCTCACCGGGGAGGCACATGGTCCCTGCCCGGAACAGGCAGAGCCCACGGAAAGGCTGCTGTCAATTCAGCAACCACTCTTGAACCTTAAATGCAAATCCCGGCTAGACGCAGTATGGGTTGTTGGGGGGGGGAGCACACACTGCAGGACAGACTGACGTTCTCGGGAAGCCCTGAGGAGAGTGGGTTCGCTCATACACAGGTCCTTTCACATAGCTGTTGTAATGTGTACAGATCTGCCTTGGAGATACATTTATTCCAAATTGGGAACCTACAGAGTCTGCTAGCGTCAATAAGCCTGCTCTCGAGTTTCCCAATATCACACACGCACACAAAAGGAGAAATTGTTTTCAGTTCCAAAAATGTAAGATAAACCTCAAACTAGACACCATTTAATGAAGAGTCGCAGTGCTTTGGTCTTTCTTATACTGAGCACACATCTAAAATGCAGTGCTTAGCAAAATGCCCTGGTTTGACATCCTTGTGTCTCTTCTCCTGTGAAGTGCTGCACTGAAGACTAATAGGATTTGCAGGCATATCATACATAACGGAAAGACTATTTCTGCTCGGGTACCAGCTTCCAGCCCAGAGGAAATTTTACAACCAGAATGTAAAGCCCTCTAAAACAAATGGTTTAGCCTTAAATGCCTGCTGCCTGGGCTCTGGCTCTTTTTATTCATCATGGAAGGTGTATTTCTCCTGCATGGACGTCAAACGCATCCACGAGCAGATCTGAGTGTTATCCAAGCGCCTGGTGGTGTTCAGCCAGTGCATGCAATAGGAGCTGATGGAGTGTAACACTTTATTTGACAGTTCTGCTTTTAAAGACTTCTGTATTTACACTGCGTACCTGCACACTTCTATTCACATTAATTAGCACTGAGTGCTTCCCAAGCATCCAGTAAGAGTCCAGTCCAGTGAGCCCAACTGATGCTGTTAGCCCTGAGGGGCAATTGCCACAATATGCCAGTCTGGCAGATCATCTAGTTCATGCCCCAGATTTTGGCAGGGATCAAGACCAGTTGCTCTGGAGAAAGGTGGAGAAACTCTGTAGTGGGCAGCCATGGAGCAGCCTCCTCTCAGATTCAGTTTCTTTTAAGTCTCCATCACTTAGTGTGACTTGTGGCTGTCCCAGCCCGGGGGACATGCCTGTGGTATGCTCATCTCCAAAGGAACAGCAGCACTGAGATTCGTGCCAAACTCTTGGTTACGGGGACATGTGACAATACATCATGGCAGGCATACAGGAGCCCTGCAGCAGCTGGTAGGGCCTGACTCCACACATGCTAAAGCCATTTTTCCCATACAATAGACTGGAAAGCCCTTTCTGAGATGTTCCCACACCTCCAAGCAGCGCAAGGGTCTCTCACCCCTGGTTGGTGCTGTGCAAAGGCTGGTGGCCTGGCTCGTGAAGGGGACACAGAACTCCGCTCCGAGGCAGGGACAGGTGAGGGCTGGCTCATTCTCTGTTTAGACATGGGAACATCCACCGTTCTTATCATGTCTGCTCCAGGAACATAAACTGGGAGAGGAACAGGGCCAGAGCTGGGCTCCAAGGACAACCTCCACACTGGAGAACCCATCTGAGCAGACCTGGCCAAGTGAGAGGAGGGCTGGGGAGCGTATCCCTGCTCTCCAAATGCACAAGCAGATGAACACCAAGGAAGGAGGAAAATGGCCTCAGATAACAGGCAGTGCTGGCACAAACCCAAAAAGGTATGAATTGGCACAAACACTCAGGCTGGAAATCAGATGGTTTCTAACTGTGGGAGAAATGTGGTTCTGGAACAGATTCCTGAGAGGAGCACTGGGGGCAAGGCATGCAATTAGTTTAAAGACTGAGTTTGAAATGGACTTCATAACATGGTTGCCAGCAATTGCAGGGAAATGGGGTTTGCTGGCCCAAGCTGTCCCTTCCAGTTCTACGCTCCTGTTGTGATTCACAAGCACCAGTCTGAGAAGGCGGCCTCTGACAGGAAAGGGCTTTTTAATCTACCAAAAGCTTAATGAGACCCATTGATGGGAAGCTGGAATTAGACACATTTGAGTGAAATGAAAAGTATTTTAACAGGGACAGTCATTTCCTTTTGTAATAACTTGTGAAGAGATATGGCAGGTTACCTCTCTTGGAAGGCTTTACACCGCGACCGGAATTCTTTTGAAAGCAGTGGTCCCACGGGGCCAAGCTGTAAGCCGGGGATGCGATCGCCGCAGGAAAGTCTCTGGCCTGTGAATCTCTACACGCTGCTATCCCAATTATTTGCTTCTGCTAAGAAGTAAGCTTCCAGAGATTATCACCTCTATTTCCTGGCTTTTACAAACACTAGAAATATATTTTTCAGAAAACTTCAGAGGTTAGCCTTCCATAATTCCACCTTATTATTTACTTGTCATCAGAAGCAGTGAAACACCTTGAAAAGAGGTAGATTAATTCACACGGTGCTCTACCTCCCTCAGGGAATGAATGAAGTTTGTAAATATACACTGAATAGAAAATAAACAGTAAAAATGCAATGACATTTAAACTCTAGCCCTAGAAGGCACTCAAGATGTTTTGCAGTGGCATTCCACACCATAAAAGCATTTTCCCATTCATGGAAACAGCTTCAGGTTTAGAATAACTGTGTGTTCTGATGGCTTTTAGTGGTGTCTCCTGTGATCTAAACTACAGAGCCCAGGAACCTACATCCATCTTCCTTGCCTAAAATTAACAAAAAGTGGAAGAAGAGCATCTCTGGGCAAGCTGCTCAGAAACCAACCACTCTGTTTCACTGAGGCATTGTTCACAGATGCTGTAAAAAAGGGAACAGCTCTTAGACTTGGAAAAGTGTACGTGCCACAAATATGTTGTGGTGCATGATTTATACAGCGAACAGCCCTGAAAACACAGCCGGAGGGAAAGCCGTTGCATCTGAGGTGCACACTGGCAGAGGCAACAGCAGAGGCTAGACAAGGGGCAGTGCCAGGTGGCACAGGCATAGGAACAAACCAGTTGGTCCCTCAAGGTCCCACCAGCCCTGTTTCCATACGCTCCGCATGGCTGAAGATCGTAAAGGCCCCCGCTCCAGCCGCGTGTGCAGCCGGAGAGGTCATGGAAAAAACTGGGAGAGGCAGGGGCCTCTGGGCTCTGTTGTTTCTGCTGTCACTGTTCTGATAAAGCTGTGAACAGACTGAAGCCAGGAATTTTCTTTCCATTGCCGAATACCTGAGTTACGTATCTGCTTCCTGGAGTCCTCCCCGTGCTTGCAGTGCTGGGGCTCTCCCTCCTGCCCCTCGCTTTTCCTACCAGCCGGCCTCGCTTCTCCTCGGGGAGCAGCGTCCGCAGGAGACGCAGATGGAGGAACACCAAGGCTGCGGCCACCACATGGCCCCCAGGGCTGCCGGCACCCCCAGAGGCATGGCCCCAAGCTGTGAGGCTACACGGGGCTCAGCCTGACGAGCATCCCACTGAGGGGGCTGCACAGCAAGGTCACGCTCTGCCCTGGCCAGAGGCTCAGCTCTCCCGCTGCTCCTGAGCAACCTGCTCACGCTCTGTGAGCCTCAGTCATTGCTCAGGACCGAAGCCTTCAGCTCGTCTCACAGCTGCCCTCAGCCTCGCTGATAAGCCAGGAGCAGGCGGCTCTCCCTGCGGGAAGGGCACTGTGGGACCTACCCCACTGACACGGACTCACCCAGTGGAAGTGGGCGAGTGGCTTTAGCTGCACGCTATCAGGAGATAATCTCCTGTTCTAATCTCAGCTCTTGCAGAATGAGGACCAGGGCTGGCAAAGGAAGCCCTTCGCTGAGTGCACGACAGGACGACATGGCAAAGCCACACTGAACACAGCATTGGCCAGCTGTCTGCATCCTGTGCGAAAGTAGTGATGATGGCAGGGAAGGGGAAGGCCATAGCCGCAAAGAAGCCATCTCATATTTGCAAGGTGGCAGAGTACATGATTGCTGGGCTACAGAAGGGGAAACTGAGGCAGGGAGGGAGGAAGAGATTCACCTATGGTCAGAGAGTGGCTTTGCTCCCAGGCTGGGGAGGCACATTGTCCACATCCCAGCCCCAGTGCGGGCGCAGCACAGCCCTTCTCTGCCTGGGCACTCAGGGCCGGAGCCTCACAGAGGCTGGCAGCCCATCAGAGACCTGGCCCCGGCTGCCAACGCTGTGGCTCTGTGGACGGGGCTGCTTCCAGGGCAGCTGTGACCAGAGCTCAGACATGTCCTGCCACTGGCATGGGCTGCAACGCTGCTGGCTGCAGGGTGCTCATGCTGAGCCATCACGACTTCACGCAGCCAGCCAAGGGGCATCCAGGAGCTGCCTGGCCTCTGCACCTCACCACCTGAGCCCCTGCACTGCCGCTGCTGGTGCCCTGCCCACTTGCTGCTGGAAGGGTCTCTACAGCACTGGGGCAAATCCTGAATGGGGAAGGAGCGGGATGTACCTCCCAAACAGCACAGAGCCCAGGGCCCTGGATACGGCTCCTCCGCAGCATGGGCTGCTGCCAGCTTCACATCAAGAGGCCGGATCAGGAGTGTTTTGCCAACATACACCATGCTTTCTAAAGTGATCTTTACCAGCTGCATGGTCCACTCCAGGAGAAGAATGCACTGGCTGGGTGGCTTGATTGCCCGAGAAGCGTGCTGGGCCATTGTCCTGCAGCCTGGCACAGCATCACCCGCTTCGACGCAGGACTTCTCCTGCACTGCCTCGCGGGCCAGGGATAATGGTCTATGGCAAGATGCCAGTGGATCAGCACAGTTGTGCCAGCCTCCCAGCTCTGCCTCAGGTAGCTGGCTCCTGCTGTGCTCTGAGGTGCTGCTCATGTGTTACCATAGCAATCAGATGGGCTGGCTGGAGAGGGAACGGCCAGCCCAGCCTCTGCAGCGTCTGGCCACGGGCACACAGCTCCCCTGAGCCCCAGCCCAGAGCCCTACCAGCCAAGACGCTCTCCCTTCTCCATTGCGCACTGATGCTTGGGCCGTGGGGCAAAGACACCATCACCTCGCTCACATCATCCCTTCTCGGCAGAAGACCTTCTGGTAGCCAGCAATGCTGCCAGGTGAAACTTAAATTCTGATTCTGCAGCACAATCCATGACCCCCCAGCATTGCCCCAGACCAGCTCAGCACCTGATGTCCTTGATCTCACCCTGAGGGACAGCCACGGAGACCTGCTGCTCATTGCCGCATGGCTCCGCACTGGCAGTAGCTGAGTGCTCAGCCGGGAGGGCTTTCACCCTCCAGCCATGGTACGGCGTTGCCCAGCCCTGAACCAGCACCAAGTTTTACAGGGACCCAGCAATGAGGCTTCCCAGGACCCACCCATGATCTACTGCCCTTTGCTGGCAGCAGTGATGCCCAGCATGAGTCTTTGTAACTCATCCTCTCCTTTCCCTGCACAGCTCCTCCTTCGCTCCTCACCTGCCACTCAGCCAAGCCCTGCCAGCTTCAGTAATTTAATCTCTGCTCATTAGACAGATCCTCCACCTCCCTCATCATTTCTGTAGCTCTTCTGTGAGCTGCCTAATTTATCACTCTCTGCCTGGTAACGAGGTGCTCAGCATGCTCCCACTAAGATTTATTCTTCAGAAACACCCATGCCACCTACTCTGCAGGGCTCTGCTCTCTTGACTGCTTAGGGACTCTTTCTTTTAGGATTTTGAATTATTTTACTTGGGATTCAAATAGGCTTAATAAGTCATCATGACTATTCCTTTACTAGATTTTGATACCACACCTGCCTGCCTTGGTTCTGGCATATTCTGTAGTCTAGAAGAAGAAACTTCTGCTGCTGTGTCCCTAACCACTGTGACACAAATAATACCTGAATTTCAAGTGGGGAAATGAACTATGCTCCATGCCTTATACGACCAACTAGACAGCGGCCGCCGAGCAAGACAGCAGTTAATGTAGCCTGGGACGGCATTTAGTGAAGTCTGAAGTCATTTTTTCTCTATCAAAAATGAGAAGTTCTTGTTCTCTCATGTTAGAAATACCATTGTGATATTAAATTTTACAAACCTGTCTGTTGTTTCATCACCATCCAGGTATCAGCTAGCTGCCGGCGTGGGATCGGAGCTCGCCTGGCTAGCAGCACTGCAGACACAGCCTGAGACCGCTGCAGCGCAGAGCCCGTTCCCATTGCCCCTCCTTCACCAACCGCAAACCCAGGAGGGCCACCATCTGCTGTGGAAGAGGGAGGTGACACTGCCTGCGCTTGCCAAAACTGGTGTGGGATGCGATCCCCACACCACCAGAACATCCCCCAGAGCTGGTGGGGGAGACCATTGTTCTGCCTCACCATGGGCATCCCAGAGCATCCCAGCCTTTGTCAGAGGCAACAGGGAGAGGAGGCAGGAAGGGAACCGGAGCTTTTTGGATAGTTTTGTTCAAATGAAACCCCTATTGCACACAAGTACACAGGACTCCTGCCTCTGCAAGTATTCCCTGGCCTTGACAATTCACATCTCATAGCCACAAGTGATGGAGCAGTCCTGTTCTGCAGTACAGAACTTCAAGGGACTACGAAAAGGACTGGGAAACACAACGGATGTTTGCCACCCCTTCACCAATTCGCATGCAACCCTCTGATCAATATTGCAACCTGACCCTGTCCTCTGGTGTGCTAGAATCCAGTGAATGTATTCAGCCAGTAATTTAGTCCAGCTGTAGGTGCAATTTCTAGGTAGAACTGACTCATGCGAAACATTTGGCTTCATCTGGGAGCAGAAAACCCCTGCAGCATGCCAAGTGACCGACTTCCCCGAGCTTGTGTGGCTGCGCATCAGGACAGGGCATCAGCTGCAGCTGAAGCGCAGAGTCCTGGGGGAACAGCCCCCTCTGCCCCAGACCACCTCCCCTCCAGGAGCCGCAGCAGGGCTGCGCTCGCGTCGCCTGGGCTGCAGCACCACACCGTGCTCTGCTCCGAACCTTCTCCTCCCTCAGCACCCGCCAGCTGGGAAGAGCCAGGCTCAGCTTCGCAGGAGCCACTGGCCCCAGGGACCCCAGGACCCAGCGGCAGGAGCAGGCTGGCAGCATGCGCTGCCCACCTCCCGCAGCCCTCGGCACCCACCCGCGCCTCCGGCCCTTCCCTCCAGCCACTGCTATGGGGCAGCCGGCGTGGCCAGCACTGTCCTTGCTGTGGCACTGGCTCTGTGGCTGGGAGTGCTCCGATCTTCAGGGCAGATTGGGGGCACTCCTGGCTGGCTCTGGACTGGAGGCAGCAACCGAGAGGGAAAGGCTGCTGCCTGCTGCCGGGGCCACAGCGGGGAAAGGATGGAGAACAGCGCTGGAAATGCCTGCGCAGGGAGCATCGAAGCCTTTTGCCATAGGATTTCCCACCCCACTCTCCTCATCCTGGTCCTGTGGCTGGCAGGAGCCGTGCTGGTGAGCGGCGCTTGCCTTCACATCCCCTGCCTCCTTCCCCATTCCCCCATTTCCAGCTGCACAGCTTTCTGTCGCAACAGTCCTGGCCTGGTCCAGTTTCTCTTCCACGGTGTGACAGCTCATACACTTGAAAGAGCATCCAAAATGTTTGAGGAAAGGAAAAGCGAAGAGACCCCACCATGCCAAAGCAAGGAGACTGGGCTTGGGTATCCAGCATTCTGTGACTCGGAAATCCACTGTGCGCTGAACTGAAAACAAAGCAGCTGCCTAACTAGCTGCTGAAACAAACCTCAGCTCCATCTGAGCAGAGCTGCTAAAGACTTGGCTACAAAGGTCAAATAGTCCTTGCTAGCCCACGAGGCTCCTTTACAGAGAAGAATCAGCTACAGCCCTCGTTATGGAAAACAGTCAAAATAACACCACGACGCTACCTCCAAGAGAAAATAGATAGTGCAAGTTATTCCATCTTCCCTTTCAGCAGTATCAGTTTAGAAAAAGCTAGGCTATTTACAGAGAGCATTTTGCTTCCAGTACTTTTGAAGTAAGTGAATTTTGAATTAGTTTAAGTGCAGGATAAATCAGTGAAATAGGAAGATCTTTACACTCCAATAAGATGCTATTACTCATAAGCATATTGCACTCTGGCTTGTGGACTAAAACCAGCAGTGCATGACAGGACACCAAGGGCATCAAACACAGGGGATCCGTGAAAATTAGCAAAGCACCTTGGGTACGAAGGGGTAATTTGGGATATCGATTGGTGACGATGGCAGTCCAACGCCGAGATAATCTGGCCAGATCCTGTAATCCTGGGTACTCCAGACTGCCAAGAAAACTCCAAACCCCCTTCCAAGAGCAATCTGTATTTCCTCAGATTTCACACCAGAAGCAGGAACACAGAATTAAATGTTGTGCTGTTGTTAGGGGCACCGTGTCCACCCATTACTCTTGTTTACCACATCCATCATGCTTGTGTGGAAGAGCCACAGGCAGGAGCTCAGCCCCCAGCTGTCTGGTGGTGGGGTCTTTTTAACGAGCTTTTAACCTGGGTTAGAGCAGGGGGCAGAGGATGGCAAATGCACAGAGATGGAGAGGGAGGGTGGAGCAAAGGCTGCTGCAGAGGAAGGTGGAGCATCACACCAGGATGTTTGAGGAAATAATAATTTTTCTTTTTCACATCTGTCATGGTTTAACTCCACTCTGCAGCTAAAATACCACACAGTCACTCACTCACTCCCCCTCACAGCTCCCACAGTGGGATGGAGAGGAAAATCAGGAAAGAAAACAAAACAAAACTCATTGCCTGGGATAAAACCAGTTCAGCAGAACAGCAGAGGAAGAGCAAACAGAGCAGGATAACACAGCCAGTGCCAGCACACCCTTCAGCAGGTAACTCACAGCACAGCAGCTCAGGGCAGGTCCTGGGGCCCAGCTCCTCCCCAGCAGCCAAACCTGCCCCCCTGCCCCAGCCCCACTTTATCCCCTGAGCACCATGGCCCATGGGGTGGGGCAGCCCTGGGCTCATTTGGGTAACCTGTCCTGGCTGTGGGGTCCTGAGTAAGGGTCCCAGCTGTGTCCCAGCCCCAGGGGCCACCAGCCCCAGCTCCTCTCCCAGCCCAGTCAGAATTAACTCTGTCCTCACCAGGATGAGGATAACATCTGTGACCTCACTGTGTGTGCACACTCGCAGCTGCCCACAAGGAAACGGCATGGGAGGCCCCGTGCCCTGCTCCCCACTACACGGGTCGTCCTGGTTGTGGAACGACACTGGGGCATGCCCTGCTCCTGGCAGCACAGATGGAGCTTCTGGTGTCTCCAGCGTCAGTGTGTATGACAAAAATACAATAAGCGGTCAGAAAGGCAGACCTGGAGGGCTCCAGGGATGGCCAGACACCGCATGCTGGGCTATACTCACACCACCTGCCCCTGAGCGAGGCGCAGGAGAGGCCGTCGTTTCTGGCCCTGGTCTTTGGGCATCTCCCCAGGGAGAGAGCCTCCTTGGGTTGCAAGTTCAGGCAGAAGCTCAGAAAGGAACGATGCTGAGTCTTCATCGTTCAGAGTCCCAGCTGTTTTCAAACATGAAAATAAGAGGGCAAAGAGCAGAAGTGGCTCTGCAACTTCCACAGCTTCTCCCTTTCCACCCTTGCAGTGCAGAAGGAGCATCAGGCGAAGGCATTTCCACGCCTTGGGACAGTGCTCCCTGCCTGTGACCCAGCCATGCCAGACCAAAGCAGCATGCTGCTGCATTTTGTGCTGAGATGTCCAGTGGGCTCCCAGCTGCTTTCCGAAGACTATGCGGGTGACCTTCCCCTGGGCTCGTGTCTGGCTCTTGTTTCCAGCTCTGCAGGAGAGACCTTGCTGGGAAATGAAACGCAGCCATACGCCGGAGGCAGAGGCACGCAGAATCTCTCCCTGCTCCCTTGACATCTTTCACCCTACTCCTCACAAGCTGCTTGGATTTTGTGTCAAGAGGGTGATTCTGCAAATTAAATCGGTTCTTGTCTCCTCTTCGTTGGCATGGCAACCCGGGAGGATGGATGGCACAGCCTTGCTACAGCTCTCATGGCTGGAGACATATCCGGCTCCTTCGTGCCGGTGCTCCCGCTGATCTAGGCAAACGGCACCGACCAGAGCGGCTCCATGGGCAGCACTGGGCCCAGCTCCTGGGACGGTGGCCCAGCACCCGGCCTCACATTCCCTCTGGTTGAAGGGCTGAGCTCAGCCCAGCGATGCAGGAGCAAACCCCGGGGCAGGAAACCAGTGCCTGGGCCATGGAGCCTCCAGAGCCTCCGGAAACAACTCCAGCAAGGGCTGTGGCAGCACAGTCACCTCCCGGCTCTCGGACCTCCCCACCCTTGGCAGGGATCCGCTCTTCGCTGCTGTCTCCGTAAATGAATTTAAGCATTTTCCAGCTCAGCAACTACAGCCTTTGCTAGTCTTGCATTTGTGTTTGATTAATGAGATAGCCAGTAATTTAACATCTCTCGAGGTCTCCATCTTTCCCGAGTAATCCTGAAGTTATTGCTGTTTACACAGGAGAAAATCGTGTTGCCTCGGAGAGACCATTGCTGCGGTGACAGCAGTGCAAACAGATCTGCAAGGAGCACAGGCAATGGCACGTCACGGTGTTTCAGTGAATGCTCATCCTTTCCTGGGAGACAAAACACCCTCCGCGGGCAGGGAGCTGCCTGCCCCAAGCTCGGGAGAGGCCGGGGCATCCCTGCCCACGGACCCGGAGCGCCTGAGGCTGTGTGACGGCTGCTGCCTTGGGACAGGCACCACGAGCCGGGGGGCCAGGACTCACTGTCACGAAAGGCCCCGCATCGTGGATTCCTCCAGGCTGGGGGTGGGAGGATTAATTTTACACGAGCAGACTGGCTGTCAGAGCCGTTTGAGATAAATCCGTTTGCAAAATTATCATGTTAAAAGGTTTTAATTATTACGGACACGTTAGGAAGACAACTGGGATTTGCCTTCTGTTGTTCCCACCAGGCCTGAGCAATCCTGTTTTTTTCTCACATCCCAGCACAAATCTGGAATAATCCTGCAGGTCAGAGGCATCGGGCTGCTGTCAAGGCAAAGCCCTTCCTGGGAAGAGAGCACAGACAGTGATGGTTTGGAGGATACTTCTACAAAAGCAGGACTTGTTCCTGAGCGGCAGACGTGGGATTAATGCTGACATGAAGCCACGCAGGTCTCTGCATGCATAACCTTGAAGCTGCTTTGCCTTTGAGGAGCGAGCGCTGCAGCCAGGCGCCACACGCAGCACCCCAGCCTGGCCGGCTTTCCTGGAGGAACCTGGAGCCAGATCAGATCCTCAGGTCTGGTCGGCAAGAGCTGTCGTCCTGCCTGGGCTGCCACCCGCCACTGTCCCTTCCCGGAGCTGCAGGGCCACTCTGGCGTGGTCTGAGCAGACGGTTATCTGTCCCCGGGGGATGGAGTGGGACACCGAGCCCGGTGTCCTCCTGCCTGCTCTCCCGCGGGCAAGGGCAGCTCCAGCATTTTCCTGCGGCTCCTTTTCCTCTGCTGCCTCAGGAGAAACCTACAAAAGCAGCCACATCCAGTTGAGGCTGAGATCCAAACAAGACGTGGAAAAGGGGCTGAAGTAAAGCCCAGATCCTCTCAATGTGTCCTCTACATTTTTGAGTCATCCTTTTGCATCTGGCTGCTGCCAGAAGGTCGCCCTCCCTCCCATGCGTACTGCTCAGCCCAGCCGCCCGGACGCCTTGCGAGCGCTGGGCGACGGGGCCATGAGCACGCGGGCAGCAGCGCTTTGCTGGCTCAGCTCGGCGCTGCAGAGGGGCCGGGAGCCTGGCACCGAACTCCCACCCGTGTCTCCGCTCAGGTGGGCACGAGGCCAGGCTGCCAGCGGTGCAGGGTGTGACACCCCCCTGCTCCCTGGCAGCTTTCCGCAGGTGTTCTTGCAAATGAAATTGCTGCAATTTAACGAGCTCACTTAGCTGAAGATTAATCGAAAACAATTTTGCACAGGTTCCCTCTTCATTACAGAAACATTCTGGTCTGTCCCCTCACTTCTTAAACTGTCTCTGTGGCCATCTTCCTTCTCTCCTGTCTCCCCTCGTGCTGCCGACACAAATCACCCTTCCCTCTGCGGGCCAGCTGCGAGAGCAGAAGCCTCAGAAAATCCTTAATTCCCACAGAGAGGTGTGGGGATCTCCGCCCCATGCACGTGGCCTGTCCTCAGCAGAGACACTCGCCGCTCCCGCCACAGCGCGAGGCAGCGCCCGCTGCAGCGCAGCATCTCCCCGGCACGCCCAGAGCGCCGGCCGCGGGGCCACAGTGCTCGCAACGAGATGGGCAAGGGAGCTCCCAGCTTCCCAGCCTCTCCCAGCACGGCTTCCCTCCTCCGATGACCGGGCCAGCGAGGTGCCCCAAAGCCGATTCAGTTCTGTACCCAGTGGGCTCCGAGCCATCCCCCCGACTGGGAGAGCTCCGGCTGAAAGGCAATCCATCCCGCAGCCTTATCGCCGCGTGCTGCTGGAACCTGATTACTGTCATTGGCAGGCAGCAACCTTTGCCATTTGTATTCAACGCCAAGCTTCAATTTACAGTACACTTTCTGCTTCAGCTCACCCCGGCCTCTATCTCCGGCTCCCACGTTAATGCGGGATATGTGTGGAATTCATCTTGGAATTTATTTAAAAAACGTCAGCCACGCTGGCTTTAATATGTTCCCTCATCAAAGCAGCACAAAGCTCAATTTAAATGAAAAGTAGCAAATTACGGAGCCGGCACCCCATCCAGCCCCGTTGAACTGGCACTGTCCCCCAGCTGCGCAGCGGGGGCCGTGCTGGCGGCACCACCCCGAGGTGGCTCCGGTCACTTCTGCTGGGAACCCAGGTGGAAGACAGCAGGAGAGGGGCTGTAAGCTTGCTGCCAAATGGAAATCCTCCTGTGGCAGAAGATGGCTGACCACAACCTGTGGCGCGTCCCTCCGGCACATCCCTCAGTGAGCCCGATGTCCCCCCATCCTGGCCCACCCCACGGCCACACGGGCGCTCCTGCAGCAGGGGATCCCACCTGTGGCCTCTGGACCCCGTCCCATGGTGCCAGCCTGGATACAGGGGTTCCAGTGCCCAGGGCAGCTCGTGGCGGGCGATGGGGTAGCTGGGCGGCATCCAGGCAGCCCCCACCAGCATCTTCCTTGGAGCATCCTGTGTTGTCGGAATTACTGGTCTTACTGCATGGCGGGGTCTGAATTGGGACGGGGGGGAGGTGTCTATTAAGAAAACAGCTTCTGCGTTTTGTGGTTCTGACTCACTCCAGGTATGGATTTGCTCTCTTGGTAGTTTCAGCGTTAAAAGGAGGCTCAGCCAAGCCTGCACTAAAGGTTTTGATGTGAGCAGCAACAATTTTGGGGAAGAGAAAAGCTGTAATGGAGCACGTGGCAGCTGTAACGGGCATGTCACAGGGCGTGCTGCCCGCGGTTTGGTCTGGGGTAAGGAAGGGTCCGCGCCTCGGCAGCCAGCAAAGCCGGCGCCTCCAGGTGCGAGGGGCACCAGCTCCTTCTGCTGCCTCGGCCGAGGGGAGGGAGCTGCCAGCAGTCATCTGTGGGGGCTGCCGCTTTCCTTGAGAAAGAGTGGAAAATGGGCTGATGGCTAAAAAAGAAACTAAAACACTAAAGCAGCAGCCTGCTGGTGAGCAGTGTATAATCTCCCTGCAGAACAAGCAGAGCTAAAAAGCTTGAAAGCAAAAATGAGCGTAAATGGAAAATCTGGAATAGTTTTCTGAGCTTTGCTGTCTCGAGGATGTTCTGAAACCCCATGAGAAGCGCAGAAGACACCTGGACCACGGGCGAGTCCTCTCCTGCACGCAGACCCCGGGTGCGGGGGCCGAGTCCGCAGAGCAGGACCAGGGGCTCTTCCCAGCCGGTTTGGGTGCTCCGGGTGATGGTGGGGCCACTGGCAGGCACGGGGGCGATGTGGCGGGTTTGGGTGTCTTCCGCAGAGAAAGGCTCTGGGTGACAGCGCTGGCGGAAGGGGAGTCCTGCAGAGCCCACCTGGAAGCGGGGAGACGGGACTGAGCGGAGCTGGCGGAGCTGGGCACACGTGGCAGGCAGCGGAGACCTCACCCCGGCTCACACAGACCCATTGGTTTCCCCAAAATGAAATAAATGGGCTCGATGATTTCTGGTGTGCCCCGCGCTAGAGCCAGCGGGACCCCGGGCCAGCTGCAGGGCGCTCCAGCACCGAGCCGGGCCCGGGGGGTGCAGAGCTCCTGCGCTGGGCTGGGGGCAGCTCCGTGAGCGTCTTTGGCTGGGAACTCAGCTCCTGGGGGGATGCAAAGGCTCCCGACGGCAGCTCCAGCCGCTCCCCGCCGGCTGGGGACGAGACAGGGACATGTGTGCTCGCTGCTGCGGGGAGAGGCTTCTCTGCAGAAAGTCAGGAGCAAACAGGAAGTGTTGTTGCAGAAAAAGGCAATTTCCCCATTTTGCACCGATTAATATTCTTTTGGAGAGCTAGCCATTGCTCCTCTGAGAACGGGACAAAAGAAATATCATTGACGAGTTTTTCAGCCTCATTACAATATTCTGTACATCAAATGTACCCAGTGTACCAGAAAATACAGATGTTGCAGCTGTCATTTGGGATAACCTGATTATCCTTTTATTTCTAGCTTTGTTCAAAACAAATCAGCTGTGGTAGTCTGTTCAGAGAGACAATTAGAGTCAGGCCAAGCACCAGAGTGGAAGCATCCTTCTCCAGGTCGGGGACTTCACTGGGGCCAAGCCAGGCTGGAGACCCAGCCCTGCGCACGAGCCTGCGTGTCCCACCACGCTTGGGACCTCCTCTCCTCCCCGCCTGCAGCACTTTGGGATAACGAGGAACCGCCGGCGGGAGCTGAAGCCGCTGCAGGCTGGTGTGTGCCGGGGCAGGGCTGGTGTCGCCGAGCGCGGTGCAAGCGCCCAGAAATGGGGAGCGGGTGCCTGCAGCTGCCGGGGGGCAGGGGCGCGGGGAGCCAGTGCCGATGTGGGATGCTCCCAGCCCCATGTCCCCAGGGGGTGCAGGAGGGCTCTGCGGGAAGATGCTCCCTGCGTTGGTGCTGGTTCAGCAGAACCACGGGTGCGAGGGCTGCCGGTGAGCGGGGGCTGCTGGTGAGCCAGGGCTCCCTCCGGGTCTCCGAGCCAGCGCCCCAGCTCCAGCAGAATATTTGGGCTGAGAACCACATTGCTTCTAAGGCCCGATTGGCGTCTAATTAACAAATAGAGCCAGCACACCCTGTGCACCAATTAAATGCTTCCATTCCAGTTATTAGCTCCACTCACTTTTTAACAACAAAAATGTGGAGGCATTTTCCTGTTCAGGCTGATATGATTTTGGCAGCTGTTGAACATGTCAGTCTCACCACAAGCTAATTCTTCTGAATGAGGCCACAGTCAAATATCTGTTTTCTTATTCTAGATATTTAAAGCCCAAATGGTTAGATAATCCAGAATACAAATGGATAAAGCCCGAGGAAAAGGAAAAACAAGCCCATCCCGTATGTTCTGACAAAAATCATGCAAATAAATGCAGATGTAGATGTGCGGCAGAGGAGCAGCATGTAACCTTGCGGCGCTGGGTTCAAACCCTTGGTTTGCTGGCTCGGTGCGTGGCTGCTCGGCGCACGCCCCTTGCCCAGCGAAGGGAATCCTTTCCCTGGTGCTGGCTCCGGGCTCATTCTGGTACAATCTGCAAAGCAGCGAATGGCGTGGAGCTGCGTGGAGCTGGCGCTCGTTAACCAGCCTCTCCCCTCTGCTGGGAGCCCCCGCTGCAGGTTATTAACGCGGCCGCCGCTCCCTGCGCGGCTGAGGGGGATCAATCCTGGCCGCCCCGCACCCCACGCCTGGGTGGTGGGGAGCCACAACCGCTTCCTGCTTGAGGAAATTACGGCTCATAAAATGTGCTGTCCTGCAAATCAACAGCAAACACGGGCTGAGTCCTCCCAAGGAGCGTGGCCGGCGTGCTGGCGGGGCAGCGGAGAGGGATCTCTGCCACCGGAACAGCGGGTGTGAGCTGGGCTCAGCCTCGCAGCACTGGGGGATGCTGAGCTGCCCCGGGACTGTCCCTCCCGGGGGCCCTTCGGGAGCAGGACCCCTGCCCGGGCAGCCGCGGGGCCCGGTGGGCGCAGCAGCAGAGCAGGTGCCAGGTGATGCCAGGGCTGGGGCGTGTGTCACCGTCGTGGAGCGTGTCACCGGTGTGGAGCTGGCTGCTGTAAGTTCATAAATATTCTCCGTGCAGGCAAGAGTGGCTGGGTTTTGATGGCGGTTTTGCTAGAGAGCTTTTGCGAGGATCTTTATCATTCAGCGCCTGTGTAAAACACTTTCCAGAGTCTAAATTCTGCTATAGAAAAACTATTCATCACGGGCCCCCGCTCTGCTGATGCACTGGGCAGGAGTTGCCAGTGCGCTCTGACAGCGGCTGCAGGCAATATGATAGATACGCGGCTGATAATCAATCGATACTCTTGTTTAGGCCTCTGTCTATCAGGCTGGCATTGTGAGAACTAATTAGATGATAAAATGTGATGAATGTGTGTTAAAGTCAGCTTCTTCCTGTTAGCACTCCAGGGACCCTTTCCATTTTCTAGCTGACCTTTTACATCTCAGCTTTATTGTACGTGAACGCAATTAAATCAATTTGTCAGATATTTGCATTGCTCCCGCTAGTTCAGAATTCAATTAGTCAGCGTCGCTGTGCCGCCCTCGCCAGCCTGTGCGCCGGCTCAGGTGAGAAACCACGAACACCAAACCAAAGCCCGTTCAAACCAAACCCAACGCTGCCGAGGCTCAGCTCCTCTCTCCGTGCCTGGCTCCTTCGTGGCTCGCGCCGATCACCGCTGCTGCTCCTCCCCAGGCCCCGCGCAGGGGGACGCAGCCTCGCCAGTGCGGGGGAATCGCGGACACGGCCAGAGCCGGGGAATGGCATGGGTCTGCCGGGGCGGCGAGCGGGCGCCCCTCGTTACCTCTGCTCTGGCCATGCCGAGTGGAAACCTTGTCGAGTAAAATTATTCACCCAGGCAGAAGGAACCCGCAGCAGCCGTCTCCATGCTACGAGGGTTTAAAAAATATTCAAATGAGAGCCAACCTTGGCAATTATTTTTCTTCCTGCTGTTCTAAAGTGATGGCTCCTTTATCCATATTTTATCAGCCAGCGAGGAGCTCTGATAGTTAAGATTCTGTGGCGTGCTTAGATCCAGGAGAGCACATCCTGGAAGCCTGCTTGAAATTAGCCCACGGGAACGCGCCCGGCCAGCCAGGGCTGGGTCCTCGCCCCCCGCTCTCGGGTTCGGAGGTGCTTCCTAAGGGCAAAGTGGGTGCTGGTGGCTCCGAGCGGCACGCTGCCCCGTTCCTGGGGTATCGTGGGGGCTGCTATCGGGCACAGGCAGCAGTGGGTGGGATGCCTTCGCAAAAATGTTGTTAAAGGGTGAGTGAAAGGGATAGAGTGGGACAGGAGGGGAGAGTGAGCAGCCCAATGTGGCAGGATCAGGCCCTGCGGGGCTGTGCCCCTCTGTAAGGCTGTGCAGGGGCAGGGCTGGGTGCTGGGGGGCTACTGAGGGACAGGGTTGGGTGCTGGGGGCAGGGGGCTCAGACTGGGATGCCCCACGCATGCGGCAGCAGAGCTGTTGGGGCAAGAGCCAGACTGGTGCCTGCACCTGGCAGCATCCCTTGTGCTCCGCTCCTGCAGCCTCGGTGTGTCCCCACGTCCCCATCCCCTCCCTGCTGCCCTGCACCATCCTCACCCTCACCCACAGCTGGTGTGGGGTGAGACGGGCGCATTCGTTCCTTCTCTCCTCAGAGGTAAGAACTCGAATGCAGCGGGGTGCAGGCACCGAGCCCGCTGCCAGGGCACTGCGATGCAGTCCCTGCTCAGCCTGCGTCGGGCTCAGCCTCTGCAGTCACCCAGTCCCAGCCCACATCTGACCCCAGCGTCCCACTGCGCTGTACTGGTGCTCTGGCCGGCCCCGGCAAAGGTCTGCTGGCCCAGCCTCGGAGGGCTCTGACGCGATCGTCCCCGGACACCCAGGGCCCCTGCTGGGGCTTCCAAACCGGCAAAAAGCCAACGGGGGCACTGGGGAGACCCTGCGAGGGGGCTGGCGTGGCGGGAGGGGAGCGAGCTGCCGCACGGGTGCACCCTGCCGTACGCGGTGCCGCTGAGAGCAGCCGGGATGGGACAGGCGCGTGCGGGGTCGGGTGCTTGGGTGACAGGAGTTTTGCTTGCGCGCGCTCGCGTTCCTCCTCCGAGTTCTGGCTGGGATGTATCTGAACCATGGCAGGTATAATTAACAGATGGAACCAGCTAATTATGTCCTTTACATGTGAGCAGAAGACGCAACTGTTAATTGCTGTTTGCACATTTATTATTCCAAGCGCTGAGACTGCTGGCATTTACTGTGACATGTGCCCTGTTTAAAAACAAACAAACTGCGCTCCTGCCTGTGCTGTGCTGCGATTTAAGGCCTAATTAATGTAAGCTGCTAGGCTACCCTGCTGCTTTGGGCGGGCGCGTGGAGGGAGGGTGCCCGTGTCAGCGGCAGCCCCAGGCCCCGCAGCTGGCTCCACAGCGCAGGCAGCCCTGCAAGCCGTGCGGGGACACGAGCAGGGAGCCAGGCGCTGCCGCGTTGCCAGCATCGCAGGGCTGCCAGCACTCCCGACAAGCCACGCCGACTTCAAACACGCACCTCCACACACTTGTCCTGGAGCCCACGCAGGAGCCAAGGTGCAAACCCGGAGCATCCTCACTGACCGCTCTGCATCGGCCAGCTCACAGCTTTGGGACCAACCGCAGCTCAGGGAGTTTCTTCCAAAATCCCCGTCACGAGTTCGAGCATCCTTCACACGGAGGACTCTCCAGTTTAGAGCAAGTCCCAGCCCACGCCTCATCCCTGCCTCTGCTCCGAAACCAGCAGTGGGAGCAGAACTTCCCATCAGGGGAAGCCTCTCCCAGGCTCAGGCAAGGACCGTCCCGCACAGCGAGAAGCGGCTCCGCGTGACGGGGGCTGATCTGATGAGGGGTACGGCCGCGCAGCCCCCTGCTCCCCAGCCCACGCAGGATGCGCAGCGTTGCAGCATACCCACAGCAAACCCAGGTCTGGTCTGAAAATGCCACTCTGCCTCTCTCTCCTTCTCTCTCTAAAATACAATAAGGAAAATAACAACTGTGTTTTCAAAAGCAATGATTAAACCTCTAGTCTCGAACAAGGATCCGTTGGAGATCAGTGCTGAGAGCGGGCCGCAGCTCCATGGTTAGTTACATAAATACAGGAGAGGAAGAGCAGAGGAATTTCTACTGTTTCTATTAGAGTTGAGATGGATTTCAATGACCACGCTGACCTCGGGGGCTCTGAGCTCACACTCTCCAGGGAAAGGCTCTCCTTCGTGGCTGGAGAAAGCGGCTGCTGAAACGCTGTTTGTTGTTCCCTAGCAAAGTATCGCGCCAACCTCTGCTCCGAGGTGAGCATGAGGTGAGCAAGCATCCCCCCAGCAGGGCTCTCACCAGCACAAAACGGGTCTGGAATGGCCACGGGAGATGTGATGGAGCCCAGCCCCCCACCCCATGCTCCAGGAGGGGCCAAACGCCGCCCCTGGGAGAGCAGAGCTGGGCTGCGGGGGTCCCTCCGTCAGTAAACACTGTCCCTTACATCAATTGCTTTGTTTCCTGTGCAGGGCTTGTCTCTCTGAAAGTGCAGGTCACTTCCGTGGGTGCCTGATGCAGACACCCCATCCTGAACACCGGTGAGTGCCATCAAACAGTGGTTTGGGAGCACCAGGCACTGTGTGCCCCGCGTTTTGGGAAACACTGAAATTACCCACGTGAAGCAGGGGGACCCCAGGTATCAAACGCGATCTCTGCAGCCTTAGCTGAACAGTGAAATGATGGATTGGAAACTGCAAAAAGCGAGGAAATGCAAAAGTGAAGTTTCTAATGCTGGTGTTAACTCAGACCCGATTGGGTTAGCTTGTCCATTTTGCATAATACGTCTTGATACGCACTTTGTCATCAAAATCCAACTAGGAAATATTTAATGTGTGGAAGATGATGAATTTTGTGTTCCTGTCACAAATACATATTTCACATGCCTTTGGCTGATGATTTCAGAGTGCAGTTTAAGTGCTGCAATGCTGTTGTATATTTTCTGAGCACAAAAACAGAGGGGCAACAAAAAGGGAAAAGAAGGAGCAACCCCAAACAAATGCCCTTGCGTAAAGCCGCACCAGAGTTCACGTTCAAGGCCCATTTGGGGAGCGATTCCTGTGGATGTGGGTTTGCAGGCAGGGGCCACAGGGGAGCGGCTGAGGCTGGCAGGACCCCCCTGCAGCGACTTCACGGACACAAGGGAGATTCCTGCTTCGGAGCCGCTCGGATCCAAGGCGGGGCTCCTGCAGAGAGGGAGAGGTGGCGGGGCTGGTGACAGGGAGCAGAGAGCTGGGATGCTCCGGCGTGAAATGTTTAAGCTTCTCTCAAGGAATTGCATTAAAATATCTCGTGCCCTAAAGAGGCAGAAAGTGCTGTAACTGCTTCTTCAATTGCTACCTTTCTTATTTTGTTTTTTAAGGACTCTGAAGTTGCTCCTGGGTACTTAAAAAGTAATCAGGTATCAGCCTGGTGATTTGGATAAAATAACCCGTGAGACGGGCACGGTGACGCCTGCAGTGCCTTGGCACTGCTCCCCGTCCCGCGGGCTCTGGCAGCACCGCACAGGATCGGCTGCATCGCTTCACTTCCCACCTGTGCGCCTGCCTTCAGAAGCTGCTCTCCATTCCAGCCGCTCCAGCAAGCGTTTTCTGGAGGTCAGGCCTCAATGTCCTCTTGCAGAGCTGGCTCCTGCTAGTCCCTCCAGCACAGCTGTGCGCAGCTCTGTACAGCGCCGTGAAGAATTACAATTCTGCACCACAAAAGCAGCAAACAGAGCTATTAATTTCCGTGGGAGTCTGCAGGGCTCTTCCAGGATGGGTGCTGCCTACGTAGGACCCCACAGGGGCCACGCGGGCTGTGCTGGGAGGAGGGGGGCCCCGGGGGAACCCTGCACCAACCAGGGGTCTGGAGCAGGAATGGGACCCGCTGGCAACCTGGCACAGGACGGGTGGAAGGCAGGGTGGGCAGAACTGTCTAAACACCCCACTTCTTGTAATTGAAGCAATTGTGAATCGTTTGAAGTGCCAGAATCTTGACAGGATAACGAGTTAAATCTGAGAGCGTGAATTCAATTACCTCTCGGGGTGCCACTCAGCAGGTGCTGTCACAGCACGTGTCCGTAGCACTGGCGGTGTGGGGGCAGCCGCCCCGCCAGCCCGGGACGTTTCCCGCTGCCCCGGACCTGTCCCCCGTCCCAGAAGGCTGGCACCTCGGGTGCTGGCAGCGCTCCCCGGTCCCCTCGTGCTGCAGCCTGCACGCTTGTGATCTGGCAAAATCTGCCTCTGTTCCAAGGGTGCCCCAGCACCGACAGTGCAGGAGCATTTTTACAGCACCCCCCGAGGTCCCCGCTGTCGTGCTGCGGGGTAGTAGGGTGCCGTCCTATCCCCAAGCACCCTGGGCACCCGAGCCCCCGCAGCCATGGGCAGCACACGCAGGCCGGGTCACTGCCGCTGCTGCCTCCGGGCTGGCTGGTTCTGCTGGGATTTTCCACCTTGAACGCCGACGTGCTCGCCTCCCAGCTCTGCCGGATCCAGCAGACTGGCTACTTGAAACCACTGCCAGCTTTAAAATAGAGATGGCTTTGCAGGATGATGGATTTCAGTGTCTTTCTGCTCCAGCTTATTGAACAGGGTGCATTTTTATGGACATCTCTTTCCTCTCCTCATCTCTATTCACCTGAGCGTCTCCAGAGCACAGGCGCTGGACGAGCACCAAGCCAGGGGCCATCAAACCGGGGCTGGCCCGTGGGGAGAAGGGAGTTGCTCGTCCTTTCCGTTGGGGCTCAGCGTGCACGCACCAGCACGCTGTTTCCAGAGCTGGTGTCCCGGCAGCCCCTCTGCAGGGACCACTGGGAATGGCGCAAATAGGATGGGTCTCTTCATTAGGAGCAGCTTGGGGACATCCCCCCTGCATTCACCTGGGGCACGGCTATGGGTTGGCCGGAGCAGGCACACACGAGCCGTGGGGCTCAGTGAGCACCCATGGCACCAGGCAGGTCCCAGGCTGGGACCCAGCATCGACCGGCCGGCCGTGCTGCCAGGACAGGACTGGCCCGAGGGGGCGGCTGCCAGTGGGGAGAAGCAGAGGAGGCCCAGTCCCTGGGGCGAGGGGTCCAGCAGTGCAAGCTCAGCCCTTCCCCACAGTGCGGGGGTCCAGGGCATCCCGGGGGGCAGTGCCAGGCTGGGCTCTGCCGCTGCTCAGAGCCAGGAACCAAATGATGGCTGCAGGGACGTGGCTCGGCACGTTGAGGTGGCATTTCCAGGAAGGGACAGGGGGCTGGCTGTGTGGCGCACGGCCAGCACCCAGCAGGTCCCCGTCCCAAACCTCCCACACAACCGGGCCAGGCCGTCTGCCAAGCAAGTCAACCCGAATCAATCAATGTTTGTGCCCTCTCAATAGCTCTGTTACCTCCTCAAGGACGGATGTAAACCACCCAAACGGGCCTGGAGCAGGTGCTTCGCTGCCAGAAGAGCAGGCACACAGGGGACTGTAAATCATGCAACATTCATATTGTCACCAACAATGAGATCTCTGTGTCCCCGCACCTGCCTGCGAGCGGTGGCCTTCAGATCTGCTTCACAAGCACCCGAGCTCCTGTGCCCGCAGCGTGGGGTCGGTGAGGCAGGCGCGGAGCCGGCTGGCACCGCAGCACCTTTTGCCGGGCAGCCAAGCCCGGGCAGCGCACTGGGGCCGGGTGTGCACGCGGGGCAAGCCCTCGCCTTGGGACCATGCGGGATTGAGGAATTGCCCCTGGCCCTGCTCACCCGGTGCTCCCAGGGCTCGGAGGGTGAGCGGCGATCCCCAGGGTCATGTACACACATCCTTTTCTGACATATTTGAATGAGCAGAGAGCCTTTTGCCCCATCGCACATCACCGGCCCCGGGCTCTGCCTGGGCTCCCAGCCCTGCGTGCAGCACAGGAGGCTTCTGCCCAGCGGGAGCACGGAGCAGGGCAGAGCATCCCCGAGGCGCTGGGGACTGCAGAGCCGGCCGGACGTCACCCGTGTCCCCAGCCTCCTGCGAGGAGGCGAGGGCTGGCCCCGTGGGCGCGGAGCGGAGGCACTGGGGAGGCTGGTGCGGGAGAGCCAGGGCTGCGGGCAGGGCCCTCTGTCCCTCAGACACCCCGCAAAGTGCCTGGCTCGGAGGGTGATGGGGACACGCGGAGACCTGCCGATGGAGGTGGCTGAGCCCGGACCCGGGGGACAGGAGGTGACACAAAGCGCTGAGGAGGACGGCGGAGAGGAGGGGCGGGCGCTGGCGGAGGCTGCCTGGCTGGAGGACCCCTCATTGCCCACCGGGACGCAGGGCCGGCTGCCCGAGCCCACCGCGCCCGCGCGGGCGGCTTCCAGCGCTCCTCTCGCTGCAGCCCACGCAGGCTGGAGCCCACGCAGGCTCCCACGGGCACGCCAGCCGCTCTGGCTGCCGGGCCGGGCCCAGGGCACCCCCGCCTTCGGCAGCCTTCGTACGCGCAAGACCGCAGAGGCGCAGCCCCAGAGCCGGCCCGGGGGACTGGGAGGGCGGGAGACGTTCTGTTGCTTGTAAATAAATAATAATAAATTACCACGTTTGAGCGCACTCGGGGGTGCCTCCGCGTGCGGAAACATCAGGCTGGGATAGCGCCCAGCCCTGACGGGGGGGACTGGGCAGACGGGGTGGGGGCGCTGCTGCCGCGCAGGGCACGTCCTGCCGCCCCGCCGGCTCTGCGCGGCTGCGGTGGCACCGTCACGCGATGGGCCAGCATGGGGTGGCCCCGCTCCCCCCGAGCACCCCTGAGATGCAGACCGAGCCCCGCAGGGGCTGTGCCCACGGACACCCTGTCCCCCCCGGCGCTGGGTGCCAGCAGGCAGGCGGCCGTCCCGCGCTGGCCCTGGGGCTGCACGAGCTCGTCCGAGCAAGTGGCCCCGTAGCCCCCGTGCCCCGGGAGGGTCCCTCGCACCCACTGGCACCACAGCCCCGTCCCCGGCAGCCGCCAGGCCCCGTGACGGGCTCTGCGTGCGGCTGCAGCACCGAGCCCCTCTGCTCTACTCGGGTCGTGCCCGGCACCTCGCGCCCAGCTGCCCCCGCTGCATCCCCCAGGAGGGGGCTCGGCGGGGAGATGAGCCCTCCGCTCGCGCAGGTTCCAGAGCCAGCCAAAACTCAGTTCATTTTCCCCTCAGCCCATAGCTCGGCGCGGCCCTGGCAGCTGCTCCGGGCAGCCAGCCGGCCTGTGCGGGGTCTATAGGAGCATTCATATGGAAAAGATCTGTTCCTTTGAGTCATTTTTCATTAGTTGCCATACTACTGAGCAAAGCAGAGCTGGTTTTGTAAATTAAAATGGGTTGAAGTTCAATACAGAATACTTCATTTGCAGCCAAGTTAAATAAGAGAATTGACATAAATATAATGCAATTACTTTTGCTACTTTCATAATGCCTTCACAAGGACGATAACCATCCACATGAATACATTATCCCACAGTATCTCTGCATCATTTCTGGACTTAACTCTTTTGAGCAGTGTCAGAAGAATGGATACATTTAATTAAGTATCTTATTTTAGAAGTCAATTTTACGTTGATCAGGAAGCAGTATCTTTAATTTTCCGTCACAGAAGCAGCTTGCTTTTTGTCTCCAGACTGCTGTAATTTTAAGGATGCAATCTTCAACAGCACCTTGAGGAGAAGCTGTGAGGCCTGAGCGTCCTCCTGCAGCCCAGCCAGCCCCTGCCCACTCTGCCAGGTTATCCCATCCGGTGGCCAATGCTGGGGCTTTGGCAAGGGGGAGTAATGCCCTTGTGGGCAAGGGGCAGCGCTGGAGCCAGGATGGCTGCGCAAGCAGAGCCCTTTGCTGGGCTGGGTGTAAGGGCCCCCCCTTCCCAGGGGCCACAGCCCCCTCCGATGAGTCCCGGCAAGCTCACAGGGCTGGGGTGCAGCAGCGAGGCTGTAGGGCAGCATAGGGGAGCTGGCATCGCTTTGCTGACTCGTCACGCTTACTGCAGCTCTTTTACCTTTCTTCTGCCTTCACAGTCAATTCTCAAGAGCTCCAGCACAGTCATTACCTGCTGCACCCCAGCCCACCTCCACCAGCTCCCTTCATTAGCAGTGACTCCTAATCAGCACAGAATTAATTGCAGGTTTGCTGGGAGGAAGGTGAGCTTGATAAAGCACGTTTCGAAGGGGACTGTTGCATTTATGTTGCTCTCAGCAAATGTGGGGACCAGGAGAGATGTGAAGGTACAGGGAGGTGTGATGGCAAAGCAGGGAGACAAGGGACAGGGGTGAGGGACTCCTCAAGCTGTCCCTGGGGTGCAGATGGGGAGGGGGAGAGGTATGGAGCTGGCCCCTGCCTCCTGCCCCAGCAGCTCCAGCTTCTGGAAAGGCTCAGCCCCATGCTGACTGTGCTGCTGCCTCGCACCTGGGGACCGCAGGGTGAACACCTCACTGCTCCCACGGCTGGGACAGAGCACCTGGCGTGGCCGGTGCTCTGTGGGCAGGGACCAGTCTGCTGGGCGAGGATGCTGCTGCCTGTGCTGTTGGACCCCGGGACACAGCAGCAGCACCCTGCCCACCCAGCCTGCGACCTGGCCAGCGCAGCCTCTGCGCCTGCAGCGGGAGCCTGCAAAGCCTCAGAGGGTACCCGACAGTGGGAAGAGGCTTCTTCCGTTCTGGCTCTGTTCTGCGATGGCCCGTGGGATTTCTGTCTACAGGTAAGAGCCCCCAGGGGCAGAAAGCCCCGGGAAGGTACCTGTGTCCCCAGAGGGGCCCGCTGCGGGGGGGCTGCTCACGAGAGGGGGTTGCTGTGTGCACGATAGACCCTGCTCACATCACCCTGTCTCACTTCAGTCTCAAAATACAGAGCACAGAGAGAACGAAATCCCTGAAACCGGGCTAAAACCTGTTTGAAACGTGCTCTGTGCTGGAGCAGATGGAACGCGTTCCTGTCGGGAGGGGCCTCTGCAGGCGTGTTCCCTGGGTTTGCTTTCACATCAGTGGCTATTTCAGACTTGCAACGCCGCTTCCCTGTGAGCAGCCAGTAAAAATATCCTGCTGGGAGCAATGGGATCGTTACCTCCATACTTAGAGTAAAGCTGCTCCTCTGGAGTGGAAAGCGCCCTCAGCTTACACACACGTTGCACGGGGCGGCACGGGGAGAGCGAGTCCTGGCCAGCTCTGGCCATGGGGGCACGGGGGGCCAAGGACCCCACGGGGATGGGGATGGGCAGGGCCCCCCAGCCAGGGTGTGGGTCATGGTGTAAGCGGGGCTTGGGGCCGGCTCAGCCCTGCAGCGCAGGGGACAACGTGCCCACCTCCCAGGGTGGGAATCGACTGGCACTCGCTGGCCATTTTAACACCCCAGCCTTTCGGCCCAGGGCTGAGCAGCTCCAATTTTAAATACAGAATATTAGGGGTTTATGACAAAATCAAACAGCACTTGCTGGAGAAGTGATTCTGTGCCTGGTTTCCCCCCTTGCTGGTGCCCAGCATTGCTCCTTGGTGAGCGACAGATCAGCCCTGCAGCCACACGGCTGGCTTTTGGCATGAGGAGCAGCAGCCCAGCCGCGGGTGGGAGGATGAAAAGTCTCTCTAAAATTCCTCTGGCAGATCCACGCTCCATTTCTGGGGGTGCGAAAGCAACCACACAATTTGTTGGCTCTTAAGTCTAAATTTGTGAGCGGCACAAACTGGCTGGCTCCAAAGTCAGTAAAATTCCCTGCGTGTCCCGGAGGGGCTGTTTCGGGAAGCTGAAACCACAGCACCGAGCCCCTCTCCTGCGCACCCACCCACCTGGAAACCACCTGAGCCTTGGGGTGCTCGCATAGCCCTGTTGATGGGGATGGATCCCGCCCTGCAATGGTGCAGCTCCTGCCTTTGGCTACGTGGGAGCAGATGAGGAATCCCAATCCTCCCCTCAGTTATTCCTTCCCTGCTTTCTCCCTGATTGCTCAGTACAAAAGCTTTGAGCCATCTTCAAACCAAATCGCTTCACAAATGACAAATAACATGAAAATAGGCTTCATAACCAGGAATAATGAAAGAAATCATTCACTTTGATATCAGGAGATGGTCTGTGTTACAGGAGCCCTTCAGCCTGAATAGCAGAAAAGCACACTGCAATTTGCGTGTACTTACGGGGATAAAACATGTGACTCCACGGATGCTGCAGCTGTCATTGCGTGCTGCTCTTTGCACTTTGATTCTGAATTGCACAGGTTATCTTGACACTTGCTGATAAATTTTAAATCACTTCTTTTGCTGTATGTGAGGAGAGGCAGGGAGAGCCTATCTGAATACAAACCTTAATGAGATTTTTAGGTCCTTGCCAGAGAGCGGGAGCAGCCCTGGGGACGGTGCTTGGCAATGTGTCCCCATCTCCGAGATCCACCTGCTGCAGCGGCCGCCCCGCGCCTGGGTCTGCCCCAAAGCAGCGTTCCCTGTGCAGACAGGGCAGCCAGCCTCGCAGCGACCCCGGCACTGGGAGCTGGGAGCACTCTGCGTGCCCGCAAAGCCACTTGATGGGGCAACGGCAGGGTTCCCGTGAAGTTGGTGGGACTGCAGGGCGTCTTCGTTCCCTCTCTGGCAGGAGCGGGGTAGGCTGGAGGGTGGCGGGGCACCTCTGTGGTGCAGTGTCCCGGAGCCTGGGGCTCACTGAGCTGGGGCTGACCTGGCCGTGGCTGCAGGCACTGCCCTCCGGAGCCCTGGCACAGGAAGGGACCCCACGCTGCCCTTCCCACCCCCTCCCTCAGCTCCTCACACACACGCACCATTGACCAACACAATCAGCTTGGCATCATTAAGCAAATATCTGAGCAAAACCTAATAGTTTTCCAAAGCTTTTGTCTCAGCAGCTATGAAGATAACGACTAAAAATAGGTGTGCCCGTACCTAGTGGCAATTAAAAAATCCTAATTTTGATTCCATCATGTTTTAGTGCACAGAGGGCCCTGCTGGGATTTAGATTAGCTTGATATGGCAAATTTACTCATCAAAATATGTGTAAAAAATGGGACAACTTGTAAAAAAACCAGACAGCAGAGCACTGCAGAGCTGCCACGCCGGAAGGAGGCAGGTGCTACCAGTACGGCAGTGTGGGGTTTGGCGACGTGGGGCGTGGGGCTGGTGCCTGGCCGAGGCTCCCCAAGTGCGGGACAGCTGTGCCTGAGCCGTGGCCAGGAGCAGGGATCTGCACCCACCGTGGGGCCCACGGCATCCCCGGACAGCACCCCTCTTCCCAAAATCCCTTGTACTGCGCATTCCCCTGCCTGGTTTGGCTGGAGCAGCCGCAGCACTGGGGCCTTTTCTCCGCCCCAGCAATGCTTTTGCCTTTCTGCCCTTTATTCCCCAGTTCAGAGAGAACAGCTCAGAGTGGAGTTTGGCCCAAGGAATTTCGAGCATTAGGACAATCTCCTGTGCAAACAGATTAATTAATCTAATCAGACACATCTCTCCAGAGGAATTGGATTAGTGTGTTTTGGATAAGGGTCGTATTAAGCTGATAAGAGAAGTTACAAATGCAATGAGATGCTGATTTATTGCAAAGAGAGGACTTGACAATTCTCACAGGTTCATGATCTCATCCTTAGGGCTGCAGGTCGCTGCTGAGTAAATAAAACAGCAGTGTGCTCCCAAGTTTCCCTTGACATCGCAGGAGCCGCAGAGCCAGCACCGGGATCCTGTGCAGCCAGAGCTGCACGGGCACCGGCCCGGTGACCTCCGCACACTGTGCTGCTGGAGAACTGAGCTTTCTTGCCAGTTGCAGCTCCGTTCTGTGAGGTAAAGGCTGCTACACCAATAAGGACAGCCAAGATTTGATTTTTTAAAATGTATTGCCAGAACATGAGCATATTTGGAGGAGGATTTTATCTGAGGATACAAAATTCTGCTCCTTGCCTAGCTCACACTTTAAGTGCCAGAAGAGACTGCTCTGCTCTCGTCTTGTGTGAACGCAACGCACCATCTGCTTCCTCTTATACCACAAGTCTTGGCGTGCGAAGAGTTACCAGGTGCTTCACTCTCTGTCTTTACTCTGAGACAGAAAAGTCCCTGAGACACTTCATCAGGGCAGCACGTCCTGTACAGTACATCCGTTATCCGTTAAGCGACCGTCCACGGGACAGCAGACATCCATCCCCCATTTAACCAAGTGTCATTGGTAGTGTCAACCCACCTTCAGCACGTTTAAACGTACAAGTGCAGCCTACTGCCCACAGCACTCACTGCCATTTCAGCAGCTCCCCTCTGTGCCAAGCTGGCAGCACAGGACTTTCTCTGGCTCTTTGGGGATGGGTGGGAATGTTTCCAAGGTCCTTGTTCCCCAGGAGGGGACAGCATGGATGCACCATGGCACAAGGAGCCGGATTCATGGCATGTCCTGGAGCAAGGCATTATCTTGGCTGTGATGAGGAGGAATGGTGCACACATGGAGGGGCCAGGTCACCTCGCGCTTCAGCACCTGGTGACCGGCGTACAGAAGGGGACGGGCCAGGAGGTCTCCCTGGCAGGTAGGGTACGGAGGGGCAGGAGCACATCAGCAGGGTAAGGTGCCCAAGCATGGTGCCAGCATTCCTTAGGCGCTCGGTGAGCCATGCCACGATGGCTTTGTCAGCAGCTGTTTCCCCCACCTCTGGATTTCCCTACAAAGCTGTTGCTTTTCTTGCTGCAGTTCCCTGAGCATCACTTCAGGAGCCCAAGCAAATGTCTCTACACAGCTACACTTGTCCTTTGCTCGGCTCTGCGCTGCCAGCACAGCAAAAATACGACTGACGCACACACAGCGGCAGCCAGCGGGGGAAGCGCCATCGGTCATAGTTACAGGGTGCTTAACAAAGTGGAATGAAGTGGCAGGTGCAGGCGCTGCGCTTTCCCGAGTCCCATCTATTAGTGGGGAGGGGACGTGAATGCTCACCCTCCCGCCCTGCTCCCTTGCCGGGCTGCGAGCTGCCGCTGTCCCCAGCCGCCAGCCTGGCTCTGACGTGGCTCCAGGCCAGCACACCAGGTCCCGTGGCACACGCTCTCCTTCGCCTTCTCCAGGCACCGGCACAGAACCAGGAGAAGGCTGGCCAGGCACATCTCCTCCGGAGCCTGGGCTGGGCTTGTCCGTGCCCACAGGATCTTCCACACAGGGGCTGCGCAGCTGGCCCTGCGGGAACAGCCCCAAGTCCTCCTCTTTCCCGAGCTCTCCAGGTCCCCTCCATCACCAGTGACTGTGCAGCCCGGGACAAGGATGAAGAGACATCGGCACCACAAGGAGCAGAGGGGATCCCTGAAATTGCTGCTCTGCAGGTCCGCATGTGACAGGGAAGCCAGCTGCCTCTGTGCCTCTTGAGTCTGCAGGGTTAATTCAGCTGGGAAAGGCTCTTTATGAGCAGGCAGCAAACACCCGCTCACTGCCACCTGCCTCAACAGCCGCGGCCTCTCCTGCCCCGGGAGGAGAGGATGAAAAGTTCAAGGAGTGAATTTCTCAGCTGGAGGAAAGGCAGAAACAAACACAACTTGAACTGGCACAGCAGGCGCGATGTTGCCTGCTGCTCGGGAATCAAACAGGCAGGCAGGCAGGCAAGCGGCTGATCCTGAACGCAGGCAGCGGCTCCCCGGCAGCTGCTGGCCCGAGCAGGAGATGGAGCTGCTGCGGCGAAGGAGCAGCCTCGGTTCCCGCACCCCGGCACCGCACAGGGCAGAGCCTCCCGCAGCCCCCACAGGCAGAGAGCTCAGCCAGCCCGCAGGGAGCCGGGCTCGCATGCCCGCACAAAACTCCTGCCTGGGGTCGAGGCAAAGCCTCTCCCGAGCACACAGGTCCGGCTGCAGGGCTCCTTCTGCCGCTCTGGAGCAGCAGCAGTGGGAACCAGAGACAGCTGGGCTGGGGCGTCCAGCGGTCCTGCTGCTGCGGGGGGGACAGCAGCTCCGTCCCCATGCTTACTGCCGCCACTGTCCTGCCTGGGCGAGGGGCCTCTGGGGTTTGAGGGCCTCCAACCCTCTGCAGGGATTTTAGAGCCCCTTCACCATGACAGTAAACAAAATTAAAGAGCCCAGAACAGAAAGGTGCTTTTCTTTCTGTTCCTGTGGGCAGAGGAGATAAAGGGAGATGTCGCTGCTACCCAGCTTTGTTCTGCACGCGTATATTGTGCCCATATACCCAGGCAGCGTGACAGGCGCTTGGACTCCACCGTGCTCAATCACACTAGCACGGCAGCAGCACACAGCCTGCGGAGGGAGTGGGTCCAGCTCCAGCCTGGCAAGAGCACTGGGGAGTTCCTGCTTGCAGAGCACCATGCAGCACGCTGCTTGCCTTGGGGACAGGCAGCTCCTGCGGGCTGGGGAGAGGCAGTGCCGCTGCTGTGGCTGGACCGGGCTCCCCGTCCCACCGAGCCTCCAGCCAGAGGCCATTCCTGCCTCAGCTGTTTCCCGCATGCCTTTGCCGGGGAGCTGGGCAACCCCATCCTTACTTCCCTTGCCTTTTCCAGATTGGTAAGCTCACTTAATACAAAACAGCCACGAAGGTAAGAGAGAAATCCAGTAGAAGTGGTGATCTTGCCACTTCAGCGCAAACTGTCATTGTCCCGGGGTTAACAGAAGGCATTTTACTGCTATATTCCTTTTCCCTTTCCCCAAGGAGATCTCCAGCCAGTGCAGCTAAAGCCCAGCCTAACCCCGCTTCGCTCATTACTGCAGATGGGGAAGGAAGAGTTTTGTTGCTTTGAAGCCTCTTCAGAGACTTTCTATGGGGCTGATGAGTGTGAGGTGCTCAGTACTGCCAGGACGGAGAGCACGACACCAGCGAAACCAGCTGTTAGCCCGGCAGTAGCCCAAGCGACCAGTCTCCCGGGTGAGCCCAGGCAGCGCCAGGCAGGTGGCTAGCAGGGCGAGCTGGACGGCAGGCTCCTGTCGTGACGGAAAAGGCTGGTGATGGAGAGGGACGGGGCTCCGTCCCCTTCCAGCCAGGCTCTCTCCAGAGAGACAGGGCTTCCATTCAAAGAGCTGCGGAAGAAGAACACGCCAATGCGCTCTGCAGCAGCAGCAGCAGGTCCCCGCCGGCGAGGCAGCCGTGTGCGAGCAGAGAGCACACTCTGCTGAGCCACCACAACACGGCAGCCAGGAGAGCGGGAAGGGTGCCTGGCTGGGACCAGGCCCCGCATCAGCCCCGCGCAGTCCCCAGACCTGCCCCACAGATGGGGTGCAGGTGGGCTCACTGCCCCCAGGGCTCGGGCCACAGCAGCAGAAGTGAGGGCAGATGGCGCAGTGTCAGACCTTCCCCATGTCAACCCCTTCCTCCGCAGGGCAGGAGCTGGAGAGGCCCTGCGCAAGGAGCTGGCAGGATGGTGCAGAGAGGGTGATGCAGGCAGGGCAGGACGGGGCAGGCAGGGTGGTCCAGGCAGGGCAGGTAGGGCAGAATTGGGCAGGCAGGGCAGGATGGGGCAGTTAGGGCGATGCAGGCAGGACAGAATTGGGCAGGTAGGGCGGTGCAGGCAGGGCAGGATGGGGAAGGCAGGGCAGAATGGGGCAGGGAGGGTGATGCAGGCAGAGCAGCGCAGGCTGGCCCAGGGCTGAGCCTCCCAAAGCCGCAGGCAGGGGCTGCCCTGGCCCCGTGTCGGAGGAGCTGCCTGCGGGCCCGGCTCGGCTGTGACTGGGGTGGGGGGTGCTCTGTGACCTGGGGTCCCACAGCGCGGCCGGGGGTCCCGCATGGCGGGCATGGGAGGGGAGGTCCCACATCACAGCCCGGTGCCACAGGCACGGCCGCCTCCGCGGGGCCTCTACCCCCGGCCCGGCCCAGGGCAGCCCTTCCCCCGTCGGGGCGACCGGTCCCAGCTCGGCCGCCCCCGGCCCCGGCCCGTGCGCGCTGCATGGCCGCCAGGGGGCGCTGTCGGCCCGCAGAGGCTCGCGGCGGCCCCGAGCGGCTGCGGCCGGTCCCGCCCGGCGCGGGGGTCCTGGGGGGTTCCGCGAAGCCGCCTCCGCTGCTTGGCCCGGTGCTGCGGGGCTGGGTACACACACAAGGAAATAATAATAATTTCCTCCAGACTAGGAAATGGAAACCTCCAGCTAATCAAGTTCTATGTAGCATTATTTCTTGCCCCATGCAAAACCTGCTTAAAAATCTCGCTTAAATGGGAGCAAAAGTACGCAGCTGCTGTTGCGATCCTTTCCGACACTTTTAACATCATTTGTCACCGTGTTCTCCACTGGACGGGGATGGGGTGTAGATGCGTTATTGCATCCACCTCACCGGGGGAAGAAGCCATGCCAGGGATGGGCTAAAGCCCAGCGGTGCCAGCAAAGGGGCCCGGTGCCCTGGCAGAGCCCTGGCATGCCTGTGGTGCCCGACCTGGGTTGAGAGAGGCGTGAGGAGGTGTCTGCACTCACCCACCTTCCACTGCATTTGGCAGTGGGACTCCTGGGCACACCCCATCAGAACTGCCGTCCCCTGCGGCCGCAGACAGCCGGGCAAAAAGTTATCCCTTGTCACTTACTCAATATATTGATCACTTAATATTTAAAAAATTGCTTTCATTCTTGCCTCAAAGATTTCCAAAGGCCTCAGTGACAAAGACTTATTTTATAATCAATAACTGTTAGCATCATGTTAGGCCCATAATTCACGTTAAAACACTTGGTCCATCAGTCATCGGGTTATGACGTTCATTGGTCAAGCGGCTGAAATATTGCCTGCTGCCTCTGCGGCCAGAGCTGGAGAGACGTGCTGGCACCTCGGCCGCTGCCCCCTGGCAGAAGTCCGGCTCCCACCTTACTGCTGCAGCACCCACAGCTGAGGGTGTGGATTCCCACAGGCACTGGGAACCCCTGGGCTCACTGCCGGTGCCTTTGGCTGCTCTCAGGGCTTAGGGGCACCCACCAACAGGTCCCCATCCCCTCAGACACCCTCCAACATGTTTGACCCCAGCCCCTGAGGGGACACAGTGTATTTGGGTTTCAGGACACTCGGCACGCAGCAGCTCCTCAGTGCCTGACCAGAAAAGGACGTGGCAGCTCCATGACAAATAGTTGACTCCCCATGGCCATGCGTAGGGATTCTGGAAATTGCAAAGCCTTTGCTAACACTCTTGCTTGGAAACATTTGGCTGAGTTCACCCTTTGCAAAGAGCCAGCAGCACAAAAGACGGGTGCAAATCACACACAGGCCCAAAGCTCCGGAGCTGCTTTCTGCCTCCAGGGAGAAGGCAGCACTGCTAGGAGCTCTGGGATCCTGGGGACCACTGCCGGCGGCTCACGGCTTTCACACCGCGTTAGATCACCCTGTGACTGGAACATTTGCAACATCACAGCTGAATGAGCTTAAAACAAAAGAAAATAAAGAAAAACCTTCCCACATTACTTAGGATCTGACCGGCTTTAAAAATGCTTTGGCTGGATGGAGCTGGATGGGCACAACATCACATCTTCTGCCACCTCTGTCCCTCCCTGGCGCCCGGGAGAGCGGCTGCAGGCGGGAGGCTGGCTGGGCCGACGGCGGGCAGCGCTGCCCTCGTCCTTCAATCTGGACCTCTGCCCAGAAACTTCAGCGGCTGAAGCAAAACTATTTACCCCTTCCAGCTGCCCTTAAACCCTTCTCTGGGCTTTACACCGCGACTCCTGCAGTTTGTTCCAGCGTGGACGATGAGGGCTTTGCATTTTCCATGGAACACCATTTCCATACCGTGTTCCCTAGTCACAAAGCCGGACTGGGGCATCAGGCCTGTGTTCCCCCCAGCCGGGCTGGGCTGGGCTCTTTGGGTTGCTGAGAGATCCGTGGTGTTTTTCAGCTCGTCCCCCTGGGCCCTGCCGTGCTGTCCCAGTGCACGGGTAGGGCCAGCGCAGGCTATCAGGACCGTGTCCTGCACGGACAGGAACACAAGCAAGGTTACCACGCGGTGCTTTGCCGCACGTGGCCGGTGGGCGTGGGATGCTCCTGCTCCAGGTGTACTGCCCCGGCCCTTCCCCTCCCGCTTCGGCAGGGTGCCAGCCCGCAGTGCCCAGTGCCCTCGGGAACGCAGACACGCAGCGCCCTGCGGCCCCTCGTGACTTTCGGTGTTTCGGCGGCCCCAGCGTTTCCCTCTGTGCCAGTACCCAGGAGAGGGAGTTCCGCTTTTCCCGTCTTGTCCTTCCTTTCAGCCTCCCTTCCCAGCCCTATAAATAAATACCTGCCGCCCGGGGGGAGAGCTCTGCTGCATCCCTGCCCGCCCTGCAGCCTCACACCTCTGGGCACCTCCATTCTCGGCACAAACCCTGTAAATCACACCTCGTCTGAAAGCGCGAGGGACTAGCAAACAGCAGCGCTTATATTGGTTCCTGGGCCATCTGGGAACCCGATTTAGATGTAACGTTCTCTGCAGCCACCTGGAGGAGGCTTTGGATGAAATATTTCAGGGCTATTGATTTCTATATCTGTCAGTCAATCCTCTTTATTCTTCCTTGTTACTTCCAAAGCCATCGGTGCCTGACAAACCCCCCGGGCTTCCCACTGCCCAGCGCGGTTCCCTCAGGCGTGCACAGCCAGCCTGTCCCACTGCTCACGCGAGCTGGCACGGCACGCTTCATGCCACTGGTCCCACAGACAAGCTGTCCCTCACACCAGGTCCCACCAACAAGCTGTCAAACAGCCCAGTGCGGTCAGCACGGTCAGCCTGCCTGGGTTGCATCCTAGGGACAATCTCTCCGTCAGGGTTTCGGCTGGAGAGTTCCTCTGCGCCTGGCGCTGCTGCCGGAGTGGGCACGGCTGCAGTGGGTCACTCGCTGAGCACAGCAGTGACTGTGTGGCCAGGGCAGGCGGCACAGTCACCAGTGGCATCTCTGCCGGGCCGGGGTGCGGGTGCTCGTGGACAGGCGCCCAGCGCTGCTGCCAGGAACAGAGCGAGCTGTGGAGGGCGTGGTGGTGCTGGGTGGGCCACAGGGTCCTGCCACGCAGGCCGGGGGAGCACGGCGCGGGAGGGGACATCCCAGCTGGCTGCAGCGCTCCAGGCAGGGCTGCGGCTCTGGGGATAAGAGTTGCAATAGAAATGAGTACAACGTGTGACATGACACTCCTCAGTGCTCACTGACGGGCACGGGGAGCTGGAGCCCTTAATAAATGCTTCAAATTGATCCTCAGCGGCTGCAGCCCTGCAGCTGGGGTGGGCACAGCCAAGGCCCGTGGGCAGTAGAAGCAGAGAGGGGAGGAAATCCCTGGGCTCCGGCAGCAGCACGTGTTTCTGCTCCTGAAATCGGTGATTGCCGGCAGAGCGCCATGCTCCGAACGCTGGAGAGCAGTGGGCTTCGCTGCCTGCCCTGCCCCGGCTCGGCGCCGCTGCATCCGCCGCTGCATCCGCTGCTCCCGGGGAAATCAGCCTTAAAGTGTGCTTGAGGGGGCTGTGGCTGGAGCGGGGCTCAGGCAGCGGGGTCAGGCCAGTGGGTCACGCGGGACGTCCCACCGCAGCGTGCTGGGCACAGATCCCCACTCCCCCAGCCCGGTTATGCAGAGACCTCTCCTGAGGGGGAGGATGGGGCGTCCCCACTCACAGCCCGGCATCCCCAGCCGCCAGCCCTCCCTGTGCTGCTCTCCAGAACGGCTCCTGCTGTCCTGGCCAGGCCCTGAGCACCAAGGAAAAATGAGCTTTCTGGGTTCACCTGAGTTGCTCCGGGCTGACACGCAATGAGAACAGCAGCCTCTGGCAGCACCGTCCTGGCAGTGCATTCTGTCATGGACACTCGGTAACGAGGGCGTAACCGCGCAGCCACGGCCCGGCTCTAACCCAGTTAAATGCTTGTGCGATTTCGGATGCGCAGCCCAGTCCCTTGTCAGCTCTGATCTGTCACTGTTTTGCACATCACATGCTAAAAGTCTCGCTTGTACCTGTCTCCCCTGCCCTCGCCCTGACGGGGGAGCGGTTAATGAGCCCCCATGTATGAAAGGAGGAGAGAGGAGAGGGAGGAAATCGTTATGTAGCCCAAATCCAAGGCTGTGACTGGCACTTGTGTCAAGGGAAATGGGTTAACTGGTGCTGGGCTGCAGGGCCTGGCTCACAGCGTCCTGCTCTCCGGGCTGCTCGGCTGGCGTGGCCGGGATTCACAGGCGCTGGGGAGAAAACAGCGGGCGCCCCGAACAAACCACGCACCTCTCCCGAGTGCCGGGGTGGAGCGAGGGGTGCAGAGGCAAGAGCCATGCCAGGCAGCAGGCTGGGGAAGGACTGCTTCTTGGGCACTGCAGCAAGAGGAGCTTTAATTAAATGAAGTTGGCAGCTTGTTTCGAGTCCAGTAATCTTCATCTCACAGGGTGCGCAGCAAAAGCGTCTGGTCTTATAAACTTAATGTTGTGTGAAACTCCCGTAATTAGGAGGAACAGGGCCAGTGTGTCCATCCCTCACAGCCTCACAGGGTGCAGACGGAGGTAGCCAAGGCCATGATTTCAGTTCAGGTTCTTCATTCTGTAGGTGTCCGGAGAGCGGCCGGGGTGAGGGTGGTCCCCAGCAGCGATCCTGCCCTGGCCGGAGCCCCGGCATGCCGCTGTGCTCGCCCCTCCACGGGACACTCGCAGCCATCCACCCCCTTGCTTTGGTCCCCCGTCACAGCCAGCATCCCGCCACGCTCTGGTGATTTGTGGGTTTGTCACTGAGCGGGAGGCATTAGCAGCCAGGAAAAGTGATTTGTGAAGAGAGGGCTCTTGCCTCCCCAGCCACCTCTGCAGTTTAGCTGGTCAGTGTCTCCAAAGTTTGGCACCGGCTGAACCTGGAGTGCTGGTTCAGTATGCTAAATACAGCATCTGCGTGCCGCTGCCGGGGACGAAAGATTGTTGATGACCTTTCTGCATGAAATCTTGGAGTGTGTGGAATAAATGTAGAAAAGGTCATAAGTGGAAACTTTTATTATGTGGTAAAGTCAAATGTCATTCCTAATCAGTTAGTAGACACCTGGGCCTGAGGTGCACGACTGCCTGCCACCCCAGAGCAAGGAGAGGGGCTGCCGGGAGCATGCTCGCCTGCCCGCACAGCCCAGCGTGCTTCTCCAGCCGCCCCACCGCAGCACGCGGGGTGCTCCGGGGAGTCACCTCCAGGGATGGGCTGTCCCACCCCAGGGTGCTCCAAGGAGTCACCCCCAGGCACCAGGCTGTCTGTCCTGGTTCTGGTGAGGACAGAGTTAATTCTCACTGGGCTGGGGCTGGTGGCCCCTGTGGCTGGGACACAGCTGGGATCCTTACTCAGGACCCCACAGCCAGGACAGGTTACCCAAATGAGCCCAGGGCTGCCCCACCCCATGGGCCATGGTGCTCAGGGGATAAAGTGGGGCTGGGGCAGGGGGGCAGGTTTGGCTGCTGGGGAGGAGCTGGGCCCCAGGACCACCCTGAGCTGCTGTGCTGTGAGTTACCTGCTGAAGGGTGTGCTGGCACTGGCTGTGTTATCCTGCTCTGTTTGCTCTTCCTCTGCTGTTCTGCTGAACTGGTTTTGTCTCAGCCCGTCAGTTTTGCCTTTCTTTCTTTCCTGATTCTCCTCCCATCCCAGTGAGGGGCGGAAGTGAGTGAGCGACTGTGTGGTATTTGAGTTGCTGAGTGTGGGTGAGCCATAATGGTTCTTTTTGGCACCCACTGTGGGGCAGAGGGATTTGAGATAAGGACATTAATTGGGGGACGGTAATGGGTAAAACAGGGACTGAACTCTGCTGGAGAGTGAGATGATTGTGGGGAATTTCTGCTGTTCTAAGTGTTGTGAAGGGATGGGGGGGTGGATTGTGTGTAAATTGTCCACTTTCATTCAGTGTTGTCATGATGTTGTTGTGATTTTGTTGTGAGCAATTCTTTTCCGTGGCTGTATATGGATTGTAATGGTAATTCTTAAATGTGTGATTCACAGAGGGGAGGGATGGAACGTGCTGGGTTTGTGTAGCAGGGGCTATGGTGGCAGCTTCTGTGAGAAGGTGCTGGGCATTTCCCCTTTGCCCGCTGGACTGGGCTGAGGCTAGGGTGGACCCGCTGCTGGCCAGGGCCGAGCCAATTGGCGATGGTGATAACGCCTCTGGGAGAACGTGTTTAAGAAGGGGAAAATGAAACAGAAGCAGGGCAGAGGCAAGGAGGCGTGAGCCTTGCAACCCTCGCCCTTGGTGTCCCGCCGGGCGGCCGTCTGGGAGAGGAGAGGAGCTGTGAGGGACCATGCGAGGGGCCTGCCCGAGCCCATTGTGAGGAGCTGCTGGTGAGGGGAACAGCTGTGAATGCCGGCTGCCTTTCACAAGTGTTTCTAAGAACGCGAGTTTACTTTGTGTGGATGTTTGAAGCAAGAGCGTAATTGAAATTCTCCTCCCCGTGCTGGGGAAGATGACTCATGCATCACCGCTATTTTCTGTACAATAAACACGATGGGAAGCGGGGGTTGGAGGAGCTGGACTCAACGGATAGCTGAGGCTCTTTGTGTTCAAACAGGAGTGACATCAACATTTAAATCCCAAACAACCCTGCTATGGTTGCATTTGCAGTCAGTGTAAAGGGCCCAGGCAGCTGGGGGCAATGGTGCAAATGTGTGTTTGCATTTGTCTTTTGCAGTATATATTTCCTGTTGTGCACCTGAAAAATTACATAGTTTTCTGGGTTTCAACCTTTTGGATCTTTCAGCACAAAAATCAGCAGTCTGATCAGTTTTGGCCTTTCCATAAGGGGAATCGGGAAGCACCTTGCAGCCGCAGCTCTTTCAGCGGGATCCCGCTGTGCCCGGTCCTGGCTAGCCCTGGGTGGGACGGGGGATGACGAAGGGGCTGCAGGGGCACAGCCACGGGCCCTGGGGTGGGTGCAGGGATGAGGAACTGGGGGCAGGACCTGGCCCCCGTTGTGCCTCAGCGCTCCCCAGGGAGCGTGTCCACCGTGCTCCCGCACACTGCCTGTGCCTGCTGCCCCGCAGCCCGGGCACGGTTTGGCCAGGGTCTCAGCTGTCCCGCGCTCCATCCCTGCTGGGGTGAGAGGTGCCATTGCCACGCTCGAGCCCAGCTCCCAGGCTCTGGGACAGCCAGGCTCTCGAGGAGCTGTGGGGCTGTGACCAGGCCACCTCCTCTCCTTCGCTGGGACACTTCTGCAACCTCCCCTGGCCCCGTCTTTGCCCCCATCCCTGTTGCTCCCCACTGGCAGCTCCTGCACCAGCGACCTGGTGGCTGCGGGACAGCCCGGCAGGCTGAGGACACCTCGCGTCTGCTCAGCCGCCCTCTCGCCTGCCCGGCTCCCTGTGCCACCCTGGCATCCCCGGTGCTGGCAGAGGAGCGGTGCCAGGGCTGAGCAAGTGGTGCCGGCTTCTCTCTCCTCCCTGCTGCACACCCAGAGGAGGTTTTACAGCACCCTCCTGAAACGGTCCCAGCGCGCTCTGCTCCCGCCGTGTCCCCAGCCAGCTGCCAGGGCTCCTGTCCCACCGAGGCGTTGTCCCTGAGCCCCTGGCACAGGCCAGCAGTGGCAGCTGGGGTCCCTGCAGGGTCCTGGTGGTCCCAGCGCTCGGGGAGCCTCGTCGGCTGCGCTCTCCCACCGGGCTGCCCTGGGAGACAGAGGAACCATGGAAAAGAAATGTTTTTTCTCTTGTATTTCTCTCCTTTGCTAAAAGCCCCTGTGCAGTAATCTGAATGGCATTGTTTAGCCAATTACTAACTTACTAGGAATTAACTTTAATGCATTAATAAATGTTGTCATTTTCCTGACAAATTATCATAATAACGCATTTTAATGGACTACAGGAGTTGGGTGAATAGTGGGAAATAAATATATTTTAGTATTACTTATTCAGGACATCTGTACCTAATTATATTCGACGAATAATTACACTGCCAGCGCTTCCTCAACCCGGGTTCTTGTCAGGCGTGGGGTGATAAATCCCTGCCCTGCGCAGGAGCCCCCGCAGCCGTGATTACAGCCCTTCATCACCTGCGGGGAGGCCCTGGGGTGACACTGGCCGGCCGGGCCTGCTGCCAGCCGCCCTGATTTACTTACCACTGTGCAGGAGAAACTAATTCAGGAGACGGATTGCTGGAAGGACCCTCCGCGTGAAGCATGAATCATTCTTTAATCACAGCCTACCGTGGGCTAAAGAGCGTGGCTCTGAGGTACCAGTGGGGAGAGGAGGGCTCCTGTCCAGCCCCAATGGTTTGGGCAGGGCAGTGATGAGCTGGAGGACCCCCTGCATCCCGCTGTAGCCCCTCTGCAGCCCCCAAGCATCACCCTGGCTGGAGGAGGGGGCGGTGGGACAGGGTGACACGGGGCTGGGTGCGCAAGCTGGGTCCATCACCGCCTGGCACACGGCAGCAGCTCCTGGCAGCAGGGCTGGGTGACGGGCTCCCGTCTGTTGCGTGAAGGGTGTCGAGCAGAGACATGGAACACCGGGGCTGGCCAGCCCGAGGGCTTCGGCTGCTGTCCATGGGTGACGTGCCACCCCACGGCGTGGGGACGGGGACAGGGCAGTCAGCGCTGCGGTGGGGCACTGGCATGGGGAGCCCAGGGCTCTGGTGTGGTGACAGAGCGGGTGGCTGCTTTTGGATGTGGGGGGACACAGGGACAGCAGGACAGCCCTGCGCACGCTCTCGCAAAGGTCAGCGCTCGGGCTTGCCGTGGCACCGCTCCATCCTGCCACTTCGTGTGGGCTCTGAAGGGTCCTGGACAGCAGCAACAAGCCACAATTATGCGAGACCTTTCGATCACAACAGATTTATTCAAAACTCATGCATAAATATTAATGTCCCCAAAGATTTTGAACAACTCTTTGGCATAAGCACAGCAAATATTTAAATCTGACCTGGCTGCTGTGCATTGCAAGCAGATGGGGCAGTTCTGCACACGACAGCACCTCCGGCAAAGCCCGCCTGCGTGCTGGCATTTCTGGGAGCCCCACAGGCTGCTGCAACGTGTGCGGCACGTGGGCCTGCACCCACGGGTGCCCTCCTCTCCCCTGCTTTCAGGGTGATGGTTTCAGCCACGCAGGCGGCTCCTGGGAGAGGGGAGCGCCTCTGCCCAGCCTCGCCCTGGGCTGGGGGACGGGGCAGCCCTGACCTCGCCACTCCCCTCCTGCAGCGGGGTTGGCACCCAGCATTGTGCCAGCAGCATGGTCCCGCAGCCCCTGTGCCCAGGTGGGTTGGCAGTAACTGGCTGTGTCTTTTGGCCCCTTTGCCCTGTTCTCACCCCCTCCCCAAGGGCAGCACAGCACCGCGTGGCGCCTGATACATCCGCAGTAATGAACAGAGATGTATGTGCTGTCGGCAGACAGCATGAAAGGTTATGAAATTAGAACCAGCTCCTCTCAGCACTGATGAAGCGTGTCCACTTTAAGCAAATTGCCATGTTCCTGGTTAATGGTGTCTCAGCCGCTCTCCAGGGAGCTGCCCGAGAGCTGGCGCAGGGCTTGGCAGCAAAGGGCGTGAGCCCAGGGAGCCGGGGCGCTGGGCAGAGTGCGGGGAGCCAGCAGCTGGAGGTTGATCTAAACCCTTCCTGGTCCCATTCCTGCTGCTGCTCACCAGGCAGCTCCCCAGACCCGAGAGCAAGGGCCATGGTTCACTCCTGCCGCGACCGCCCGCCAGCTGTCCTCGCGGAGGAGAAAGCTCTGTGCTGTGGGAAATGCGGAGACTCCGCAGGTCCTGCCTGCGTTCTGATCGGGCTGCGCGCTAATGACGTGATCGATGCCCATTGATCGTTCAAGGCTGTAGTATCAGCTGCTATCAGCCAAAGTGGCAATTGCACAGAGACCCGCTGTCTCTGGCGGGCGCAGTGCGAAGCAGAGATAAGAGGAGTCCCGTTCAGCACTGATGAAACAATCGCTCAGTCTGTGCCGCGCTGGTGGACGTGCCGCTGCGCTCCATGGCCGTCTGGGTGACGGTGCCGTGCTCCTTCCCAGCCCCACGTCCACACGAAGCCAAGGGAGAAAAGAGGTTCTGGCTTTGTCAGCGTCCCGGGGCGAGCTGCTGGTGTGCAGAAGGAGCAGGAGTCATTCAATAGGTCACTGAAAGGAAATTTTTCTACCTTGAAGCATGCGGGGGTTCTCCGCTGGGACACAGGATGCTCTGGCCCTTCCAACAACAACCAGATCCCCTGGTAGGTAAGGGGGGAAAGCAGCAAACTGCAGCTGTTTCCTGTGGAATGGGCTGGTTTGAGGCTACAGATGTTGGCACCAGTCTGTCTAAAATAAAAATAATTGCAGACCATTAAAGTAGAGCGGTCTCTTCAGATGAGAAACAATTATGCTTTTCAAAGCAAGTGCACATGTCTTTACACCTAGTAATTATCAATTACAGAAGATACCTGCTCTGTTATCTCAACAGCATCTCCAGTTATCTTTTCGGGGCTAATTGCAATGGATTTAATTCAGAACTCACACGCTAATGACTCTGACCCTGATGCTTATTCCCGAGGTGTGATGACACTTTAAAGGCCGTGCAAAACTGATCTGCCTGTTGTTTGCATTGCGCATCCCCACCTTTCAACACGGAGACCCCACTCCCGCTCTGGTCCGTCCTTTCCGGTGTCTCTGGAGCTGCAGGGCTGCGAGCTGGGCTGGAGAGGAGGCAGCTGCAGGGCGAGCTGCCAGCCGGCACTGCCCGTGCGGCGATGCTGCGTGTGTGGCTCCGGGCAGGGAGAGCCCCAGCCCCAGTGGGTCCGGCCCAGGGTGTGCAGCTGGGGGCATCGCCCGCTGCCCCAGCCGGCCCGGGGGAGTGCGGGTCTGACGGCAGCACCGCGCGGCTACGGGCAGTCCTGACTGTGGGTTACTTACAGCAGAGTCTGTAAACATCCCTACGGACCTCTTCCGTCAGGCGACGTGGAGAGAGGCTGGAGGGAAGTGGCTCCCTCGCTGTGCTGTCATAACCTGCGTCGCTCTTTGTTCATATGTACTCTTCTTGTCGCCAGGGGATATTTAAAAACCCCCTTTTGAACCACTTGCAAAAGCATCTGTGAAGTCTGGTCAAGCAGCAGCTTTGGGGAGCAGAGCTGCGCGCGGTGCTGAGAGCTGCAGAGTGGCACAAACCATGGATTTACCGTGTTTCAGCGCTTGTCTACACATTAAACATGAGCGCGTGTCTGGCAGGACCCCACGCGTTCCCTCCTGGGCAGCGTTTCCCAGTTAATGTTACACGGGCGGTTTGAGGGTCATTGAGGGGAGTGCACAGAGCCCCCGTGGAAGAGGAGCATCCAGGGGGGTGCCAGACCCCATGGGACCACCGGCTGCTCCCCCAGGCGCTGTGTCCTGGCACAGGCTGGATCCCAGCCACCAGCGCATCCCTGGGCCCGCGGCTGTGGGCAGCTCTGCGGAGCGGGTGCTGTTGGCTGGAGCGGGCGGCCCCACGCGCTGCATCCCCATGGAGGGCTCCAGGCTCTGGGGTGCCAAGCAGAGCAGCGGTACCCCCGGCATCGGCATGGCAGCCACGGGCCACGTGAGTGCTGCTGCCGGAGGCTCCACGGGAGGTGGAGGTGGTGTTACAGCTCTGTGTTCTCGGGGAGCGAAACTTTCTCCTCTGCTCCTCCTTCAAAGCAGATTTGATCTCCACGTTCAATAAGCACATGTTTGAGCTAAATCCCCGTTTTAAAGGCCCTGCTTTCTTTTTTGTCTTTGAGGAAGATGATTCCCGCTCGCCTAATTAAAGCCTCATTTCCATGAGCAGCCTTTGAGTTAGCTGGGCTCTCCACCAGCGCTGTCCCCCGGCCGGCGTGCAGCCGGTGCCGGGCTGTGCCAGCCGGCGCGGTGTCTGCTCGGCCCCACTCCCGTGGGCACCACTGCCGCAGATGGCTCCTGGAGCGGGGCCAAGCCGGCTGCGGGACAGGGTGCAAGGAGGTCCCCAGGGACCAGAGGTGCAGCAGGTGGGCAGGGGGTGCAGTGTCTCTCCCTGCTCCTCGTGTGCTGCCTCTGGCAGCCGAGAAGCAAATTCAGGCGCAGAGGAATTGCAAACCAGGCAAATGCCAGGAGCAAGTGTGCAAGAAACCCCAGAGGCGGCTGGATTTCCACCGCAGCCTTGGCGCGGTCATTAGCATTGGATGTTTTCATTACAAACAAGCTTGGAAGTTCTTTAATCGCCACCACGAATTGCCCTTATTGCTCGCAGATGGTGAGAGCCCGTCCACGCTGGGTCGAGCGCTCAGCCCTGCCTTCCGAGTTGGCTCTGCCCCCTTCCCCTCTCCCGCTCTGCATTACGTTTGTGAGTTTAATATTTAATTGGCGTTTTTTGCTATTTTCATCTCCTGGCTCTTTGCCGCGGTTGAGAGCTGGAGGTCGGCAGCCTGTCAGCGCGGAGGGGAGGCTGTGTATTAGTTCATCAGGTTTTTATAATTTATTTGTTGTGGATGCTACACCAGGCCCTTCCCAGAACCCTCGCCTGCCTCCGTTACCTGTTATTTATAGGCTTTTGTTTTCCTCCCCTGACGCCCTGGGCTCTGGCAACCTCACTGACGGAGCCTGCGTCAGGGGGCCGGGACCCCCCCAAACATCTGGGCTGGCTGCTGAGGTGGGGGGAGACCTGGGGGGAGACCAGGGCTGGACCTGGGAGCATGGGCGGTGCAAGCACCACAAGCGTCCCAAGTGACAGCTCAGACGGACGCCCATGACCAGAGGTGCCCCCGTTTTGGCCAGCAGCTCCCGAAGCAGGGCTGGCTCGCTGGCAGGACTCGAGCATCACGGGGGCTTGTGTCGTGGCCGGAGCTGAGCAAGGCGGCGCGGGGGCTGCGGGCGGTGACTCACTGCACTTTCCCGCAGCTCGAGTCCGCGTCGGAGCTGAGCTCCTGGCTCCAGGCTGGCATTGTGTCTCTGTTGTCTAGGCAAAGGTTTCCATGACACTAAATAAAGTGAAATATGATTTTGCACAGCTGGATTCTTCTTAGATGCAGGTTAGGGACAAGAAACATACACCTAGCAGGGAGCGGTAGGTAGCAAATTACAAGGGCTGTGATCTGTGATGGCGACAAGCAGAAAAACACCGACTTTGAGAGGTTGTTCTGCGGGCTCCCAACCAGGGGTTTACTTCCAAAGCTGCATCTTGTTTGTTGGCCTTGCGTAATTGGCTTCTGCCACAGGAAGGAGAGTGTTCGAGCAGTGCCATATCCAAAATGAGGAATTGGAGGGGATCATAGAATCACAGAATCACAGAATGGTTTGGGATGGAAGGGAGCGTTAAAGCCCACTCAGTCCAACCCCGCTGCGAGGAGCAGGGGCATCTCCAACCAGATCAGGTTGCTCAGAGCCCCGTCCAACCTGGCCTTGAACGTTCCCAGGGATGGGGCATCCACTGTTTCCTGGGCACCGTGCGGGATGAGGCGCCTGGGGAGCCTGTGTCACACAGCCAGCAGCCCCGGCAGCATGCGTGTGGCTGGCAGACACCTGCATGGGCACCGTGGCTGCGAGATAAACCCGGCTTGTCCATCGCTTTCCAGCACCTGGGTGGCCTCCAGGTGCAGCGAGGGCGTCCCCCCGCACCCCATACTCGGGTGCCTGACCCCAGGGCTGGGGGGAGCGAGGGCGGCTTGGCCTCCCTGCAGCTCCTGGCCCCGCTGCATCCCCCGGCAGCCCCTGCCCAGCGGCACCAGCACCAGTGCTCACTGGCTCCCAGCGAGACCTGCTCCCCACTTGCCCTGATGCGCCCGCTCAATGCGCGTGGGCAGATTAATCAGCCCAGTTCATTAACAGCGGTACCTAACGATCACCTCTGCCGTGCTTGGGCACTTCCCTGCAGCGGGCTCTGACACTGCTGCTTGTGCAGGGATTTACCGAAATACCTTTAAGGTGCAGCGTCTGACGGGATCATCTCTGCAAAGCTTGGAGGAGAGCTTTGCAGATCTTATTTCAAGAGGTTTAATTAAATGTTATGTGATATCAAGTATACTATGTTAATTGGTGTTAATTTGGAAGTTGTCTGAATTCTTGAGACTCAATTAGAAGTAATTAAAATCCATTCTCATTTATTCTTGCATACAAAACACGCTGCTTTTCCACCCCTCTTTTTCGGCTGGCAGCAAAGGGCATGTCTGGGCCCGGGGTGCACCCGGCTTCTGGGGAAGAGATGGGGGGGCAAAGCCAGACTGGGAGGAAAAATCGGAATGGAACTGCATTGTGGCCTCGCTGCTTAGGTAGGCGGCTGGAAAAGAGCTCTCTTACAGCTCAACCCATTGCCACTGGTTCGGGAACATGGAGCGGCTCCACGCGCCTGGTGGGCTCTGTGAAACGGGGGCGGGTGGGAGGCGAGCAGGCCCCTCAAGCCCCACTCCCGCCCGGCGTGCTGGCAAACACCTGGTGCTAGTGGAACAATAATGCAAAAGTGAAGAAATAACTACATAACCGCAGGAGGCGAGAACGCCCCGGCGGCTGGTGCTGCCCGCCCGCTGCCCACCCCGCGCCCGCAGCGCCAACGATTACACAGGCAATGGCTCTGCAAATTAGCCATGAAATTGGGACCCGGACCGGAGCTTTGAAATTAGGAATTTGGGGAGAGTCTGTAAAATATTTAAAAGGCAGAAGCAGCACAAAGCCTCGATTTTAATTATTGTGGCTTTAATCAGTGGAATAGTTTTTTCTACTCCGGATGGTAAAGTAATTGGAAATGTGAATGGAGTGTGATTATTGTGTAAATTACAAAATCAGAAAGAGCAGCAATCCAGCCCAAAACAGGCTTCCTGCTCTGGGGGGGGAGAGGGAAGGCGTGCTTCGGCTACACCAGTGTCCCGGTTCCAGCGAGGACAGAGTTAATTCTGACTGGACTGGGAGAGGAGCTGGGGCTGGTGGCACCTGTGGCTGGGACACAGCTGGGATCCTTACTCAGGACCCCACAGCTGGGACAGGTTACCCAAACGAGCCCAGGGCTGCCCCACCCCATGGGCCATGGTGCTCAGGGGATAAAGTGGGGCTGGGGCAGGGGGGCAGGTTTGGCTGCTGGGGAGGAGCTGGGCCCCAGGACCACCCTGAGCTGCTGTGCTGTGAGTTACCTGCTGAAGGGTGTGCTGGCACTGGCTGTGTTATCCTGCTCTGTTTGCTCTTCCTCTGCTGTTCTGCTGAACTGGTTTTGTCTCAGCCCGTCAGTTTTGCCTTTCTTTCTTTCCTGATTCTCCTCCCATCCCAGTGAGGGGCGGAAGTGAGTGAGCGACTGTGTGGTATTTGAGTTGCTGAGTGTGGGTGAGCCATAATGGTTCTTTTTGGCACCCACTGTGGGGCAGAGGGATTTGAGATAAGGACATTAATTGGGGGACGGTAATGGGTAAAACAGGGACTGAACTCTGCTGGAGAGTGAGATGATTGTGGGGAATTTCTGCTGTTCTAAGTGTTGTGAAGGGATGGGGGGGTGGATTGTGTGTAAATTGTCCACTTTCATTCAGTGTTGTCATGATGTTGTTGTGATTTTGTTGTGAGCAATTCTTTTCCGTGGCTGTATATGGATTGTAATGGTAATTCTTAAATGTGTGATTCACAGAGGGGAGGGATGGAACGTGCTGGGTTTGTGTAGCAGGGGCTATGGTGGCAGCTTCTGTGAGAAGGTGCTGGGCATTTCCCCTTTGCCCGCTGGACTGGGCTGAGGCTAGGGTGGACCCGCTGCTGGCCAGGGCCGAGCCAATTGGCGATGGTGATAACGCCTCTGGGAGAACGTGTTTAAGAAGGGGAAAATGAAACAGAAGCAGGGCAGAGGCAAGGAGGCGTGAGCCTTGCAACCCTCGCCCTTGGTGTCCCGCCGGGCGGCCGTCTGGGAGAGGAGAGGAGCTGTGAGGGACCATGCGAGGGGCCTGCCCGAGCCCATTGTGAGGAGCTGCTGGTGAGGGGAACAGCTGTGAATGCCGGCTGCCTTTCACAAGTGTTTCTAAGAACGCGAGTTTACTTTGTGTGGATGTTTGAAGCAAGAGCGTAATTGAAATTCTCCTCCCCGTGCTGGGGAAGATGACTCATGCATCACCGCTATTTTCTGTACAATAAACACGATGGGAAGCGGGGGTTGGAGGAGCTGGACTCAACG
>JAAGAY010010390.1:0-14423 GCA_011801015.1 Ardeotis arabs | reverse complement strand
GGGTAAATCGCGCTCTGCAACTCGTTTCCCGATCTCCTGCACTCTTGGGTGTTATGATTCTGTCGCTGACAGTTTACACACCATTTTTTCTGTGAATCATTCGGGTTGGTCTCACGCGTGCTAACAGCTACTTGGCTTCTGCAATCCTTTTTATAATGCCCCGTCTTTCCACAACGAAAACATTTTGTATCTTTTTGTCCTCCTTTGCTGTTTGTTACTAGAGGTTTGACAGCTGCTCCTATCGCAGCGGCCATCACTGTCACTTTTTCTGATTCTAGCATCCGCTCTGCAGCTTCCAACAGCTGAGCGGTGGTAGAACCTTTTGGCAGTATACTAAGAGCCTTTTTGGTCTTTTCATTTGCATCAGCAAAAGCAAGCATATCCAAAAACTTAGATTTCATTTCAGGATCCAAATCAGGGTGTGCCATGATAGCGGTATGCAAACGGTCAATAAAGGCGGAAAGCATTTCAGCGGGGCTTTGTTTCACTGAGGTAAAGGTATGTCTGCTTTTCTCACCATGCACATTATTCAATGCTTTAAAAGCTAAGTCCTGACTAAGTTGTAAGACTTCTGTGGCAAATTGTGCCTGCCAGGCAGCCCTGACATAGGGACCTGCACCTAATAACACTTCAGCTTGTACTCCAGACAAAGGATCCCCATTCTGTCTTGGAATAGCGGCTGCATTTTCACAAGCCGCTTGCCAGCTCTGATAAAACTGGAGTTGCTGGGATGGAAGCAATAACATTTGCACAATCATTTTAACATCATACGGTGTCAGCAAATGCGCAGGAAATACACGTTGAGTAACAGATTGACTATACGGTGATTTTAACCCATATTGAGTGACTGCTGCCTTAGCCTCTTGCAAAACCTTCCAATCTAATGCTTCCCAAACAGAACCCCCCTTCATAGAATCAGAATCATAGAATGGTTTGGGTTGGAAGGGACCTTCAAAGGTCATCTAGTCCAACCCCCCTGCAAGGAGCAGGGACATCCCCCACTAGATCAGGTCGCTCAGAGCCCCATCCAGCCTGGCCTTGAATGTTTCCAGGGATGGGGCATCCACCACCTCTCTGGGCAACCTGTTCCAGTGATCTACAACTCTCATGGTGAAAAATTTTTTCCTAATGTCCAATCTAAATCTACCCCCCTCTATTTTAAAACCATTACCCCTAGTCCTATCACCACAGGCCCTACTGAACAGTCTCTCCCCGTCTTTCTTGTAGGCCCCCTTGAGGTACTGGAAGACCGCTATCAGGTCTCCCCGGAGCCTCCTCTTCTCCAGGCTGAACAGCCCCAACTCTCTCAGCCTTTCTTCATAGGAGAGGTGCTCCAGCCCTCTTATCATCTTTGTGGCCCTCCTCTGGACCTTCTCCAGCCGGTCCATGTCCTTCTTATGTTGGGGGCTCCAGAACTGGACACAGTACTCCAGGTGGGGTCTCACCAGGGCAGAGTAGAGGGGGAGAATCACCTCCCTCGACCTGCTGGCCACGCTCCTCTTGATGCAGCCCAGGATGCCGTTGGCCTTCTGGGCCGCAAGGGCACATTGCCGGCTCATGTTGAGCTTCTCATCCACCAGCACTCCCAAGTCCTTCTCCTCAGGGCTGCTCTCCATCCATTCTCCGCCAGCCTGTATTTGTGCGTGGGACAAGGCACAAGAGAAGGTCCAGAGGAGGGCCACAAAGATGATAAGAGGGATGGAGCACCTTTCCTATGAGGACAGCCTGAAAGAGTTGGGGCTGTTCAGCCTGGAGAAGAGGAGGCTCCGGGGAGACCTGATAGCGGTCTTCCAGTACCTCAAGGGGGCCTACAAGAAAGATGGGGAGAGGCTGTTCAGTAGGGCTTGTTGAGATAGGATGAGGGGTAATGGTTTTAAAACAGAGGGAGGTAGATTTAGATTGGATATTAGGAAAAAAAATTTCACAATGAGAGTTGCAGAACACGGGAACAGGTTGCCCAGAGAGGTGGTGGATTCCCCATCCCTGGAAACGTTCAAGGCCAGGCTGGATGAGGCTCTGAGCAACCTGATCTTGTCCGGGATGTCCCTGCTCCTTGCAGGGGGGTTGGACTAGATGACCTTTGAAGGTCCCTTCCAACTCTAACCATTCTATGATTCCTTCAAGGCACACAGCAACGCAAGTACGAGAGGGGACAAACACGTCATCGTGACTGGAAAATCACATGATGGTGACGAGTCTGGATCTTACTCACAGTCCAAGCAACGCTGTAATATGCCACCACTAGCCTGTTCTGTCTACTGAGGCAGAGCTTTAGCATTCATATCCATATTTACTATAGGACCCCATTTTCCCACCACCAGAGCAATCCCAAATCTACACGGAGATTTGTCTTTGGTTATTGTAGCAGCTTGTCTCCCGATTCAGATCTTGCACACAAAATCATTCCCAGCTCTCTCAGGGAAATATTACCAGTGTTTCTTCGATTGTGCTTGGGCTTTCTGTGTGCTTTGGTTTTATCAGGTGTTTGATTAAGAACAACTAGCATTATTGTGCTCCAGAAAATACCAATGTGCAACTCCAGTAAGCCCTGACACATGCATACTGGCATCATCATAGAAGCAACTCTGGTAGCTCGCTCGCTCTCTCTGCACACTCCCTTTGAAAGTAGGGACTGCATTAATAACAAAAGCAGCAAAATCCCTGCAATGACATTGTTTTACACTGAGGCAGGTCACCTGACCTGACTGGTACTTCCAATAAGCATTGGAAAAGGCTCTCCAGGTTTGATGAACCCCTGCCTCAAAGGGTAGCAAGGTCTCATTGCCTCAGGATCGTCCTGAGCAGATTCTCATCAAGAGCTGTGTACTACAATGGCTGATTCCTAAACTCACTAAATGAAAAGAAGAGTTGGGCTGTTCCAGCATATTGCATGTTTGCTGGAAAAGTATACATTTTGGGGTTTCAAAGCTGCCCCTGGCTTCTGTAGGTGGGAATGCAGTTGCTGTTAGCCCCTGTTTCTGCCGGCAGTCTGTAGTTAATACGCTTGCTCAGAAAGTGGGTAGATAGATACTGGAACTTTTTTTTTTTTTTTAATAAAAGAGTGAGTGAAAAGAGTGCTGTTGTCTATGTGTATATGTACATGTGAAATATACAGCTCAACATCAGCAGGTGACAGTGCACATACATCTCCCATCTCTCTGACTACCCTGTTGCACACTAGCTGTTGGAAAAGCAGTCACTACCAGTCTCGAGTCCAGTCTCCAAATTCCCTTGCTTTCCTTGAAGAAAATCCAAACCAGATTAGTTTCCTCCAAACCAAAAGAAGGATTTCAAGTTGTGGTAAACAACAGAAGATTTATTTCTCCAAGGAAAGAGGAACTCAAAGTCTTCCCCTCCTGCCTTGATTTAAGTTGATTTTTTCAGTTGTGCTGCTGGTCTTGAAAGGTGAGGGGTGGGAAACAATTATTTGCAAAGCCCAATTTATTATCTGATGACTTGTTTCATACCAGCCAGTGAATAACCCATTAGTACTTGGAAAGGTATCCAGGTCCTGAAAGCCACAACCACTGTCATCTGTCAGAGTCAACAGGAAGTGCTGGAAGCTGGCTGCATGATGAGGAATAACCTACTCTTTGATCCCTTTGAGAAACTCTCGAGATCAGTGGGCCACTGCTTTTGGCTTTGCTGCAGACCTGTTTTGCAGCCTTGGGGAAATTGTCCTCCCCAGCCCAAAGACAGGACTACTGGAGTTTCCAGTAGTAAAATCTCCACTGCACAGAAGAAAGCGATGCCTGTATGTCTAGCAGGAATGGTTTGGAGAAACCGAGCAGCGTGGCTCTCTCTGGTGGTGTGATGCAGTACGTTGGCTTTCATTTCAGCAGGCGTTGGACATCTGCCTGGAGAAGCAGCAGCTGTCACCCAGCAGCACTTGAATGCTCTGCCACTTCTAAATCAGAGAATTTGCTTTCTGAAGACAGGTTGAATACAGCACACCCTTTTCCCCATGCTGTCCTCTGCAGTGCCATCTCCTGCCTCTGTGCCCACAAACCTGGAATTAAGTTTCTCTACCTCCTAGCACTAAGCAAGCTGATCACACACCTTATTGCACAGCCTTCATTAACTTACAAATGAATTCCTGCTGTGTCTCATGGTTTTCTTCAGATATTATTATTCCAGTCTCCAAGGACATAAACAATTCTCTTAATTTAAGGAACTAGGCTGAGATGCTGCTTGACTGTGGCTTGGGGAGGGGCAACAGCATTGGAAAAGATGATTTATTCAAGAAAACTAAAAAATTACCTCCAAATAGAAGCAGAGGTCCAATTTAAATAAACTCACAGAGCATAAGCTGGGGAAATCATGGTTAAAGAGAACAACAGAAATGGGGTTTTGTATTACTTCAGCAATTCTCTTCATTCAAGATCCATACCACAGCAAACAGTTGATCACCATCTCTCTCATCTAAGCACTGCTTCAGGACAACCTTGCAGGATCTTTCTAGATGATGAAACCCTTTTCTTCATCCAAGACATGTCCTGACCTTGGTCTGAAGGTAGCACCTTGCTGCAGAATAAGAACAACTCAACTCTAATCTCCCCATTTACCTATTTACCTACTGTTCTTAGAGTAAAGGCACAATGGCTTGGGGTTTTTTTATTTGTTTGTTTTAATAAACAAAGTCTGCTTTAAATAGGCAAAAGGATAGAGGCAAGAAGGCGTACGCATGTGAGCCTAGAACTGGATGTGACATGCGCTGTTCCAGGCTAGGGCATAGCAATCTGTCACCCAGGCACTTCACACACTAACTCAGTTTACTCAGAAACAGGTGCAGCAAGCACAATACAGAGAGTCATGCTGTTGTAAGCATTTGAGAGGGTTCATGAACTGCAGCCACGTTTCCTGCTCCTCCCACACCAATTTCATTTTCATCCACTGTTGTTAAAAGTAACTGCCAGGTGCCACCCTGCACTGAGCCTTTGAGTGAAACAGAGTTCACAGCTCTATAGATCTATGCCAGCTTTGCACTCAGGTCCTCTTGGAGACCTCATTACTATTACAGGCACAGTCCTTTTCCCCATCTGGGCCCAACTTGGCCCAGCCTGGCTGCAAGAAGTGGAGAGGAGATGAGATGTGAAGAGAACCTGAGAGGCATCTGCCTGAGCCTGATTGTGAAGAATTTCTGTGAGAGGAATGGCTGCAGATGCCAAGGTCAGTGAAGAAGGAGGGGGAGCAGTAATGCTGCTCCTGGCCAAGATTCCCCTGCAGCCCGTGGTGCAGCCCATGGAGAAGCAGGCTGTGCCCCTGCAGCCCATGGAGGCCCACGGAGGAGCAGAGATCCACCTGCAGCCTGGGGAGGACCCCACGCTGGGGCAGGCAGATGCCTGAAGGAGGCTGTGGCCTGTGGAGGGCCAACGCTGGGGCAGCCATTCTGGAGGAACTGCACCCTGTGGAAAAAACACCCACGGACGGAGCAGTTTCACGAAGGACTGCAGCCCGTGGGAGGGACTTCACGCGGGAGCAGGAGAGGAATGTGAGGAGTTCTTCCCCTGATGACGAAGCAGCGGTGTGAAACAACGTGTGATGGGCTGACCACAAGCCCCCTTCCCTCTTCCCCCCTGTGCCGCTCAGGGGGGGAAGGAGGTAGAGATAATGTTAAGCCTGGGAAGAGGGAGGGGTCGGGGGAGGTTATCTTGTTCTCTGTCTCATTATCCTGCTTTGGTTTTAGTAATAAATGAATAGTTTTCCCCAAGTCGAGTCTGTTTTGCCCGTAATGGTAACTTTAAGGATTTCTCCCTGACCTTATCTCAAAACTCAAGCCTTTTTTTCTTACATTATCTCCCCCTATTCTCTCAGAGGGTGGGGGGAGTGAGAGAGAGACTGCATAGTCTGGTCCGGATCGGGGCTGAACTATGACAGCGTGCAAGGACACCTGCTGGACATATTCGAGGCGCTGCCTGCAGGGCTTGGAATTGGTGCGTGCTCGTGCCCATCCGTCTCTTTTGATGTACATCTAGTAACCTGTGCCGCCAAAGCAGATACTGCTAGAAGCAGTCACCTGCTATCTGAATGAGAAAATCTGGGAGGCCCTGGGGACAGAGGTTACTTCACTGAGAGTTTTATTTGTGTATTCTCACTCCTCTGAGTGTCAGTGTGCACCGCAGCCTGCAGAGCTCCATTTTGCCCACAGAAGCCCTGTCTCATGCACTGAGTGTTGGTGCCTAAGGTTAGATGAGAAAGACAGAAGCAATACCAGTCTTGTCTCCTTACTTACTCTGTAGGCTGTACACAAAGACACAGCTTAGTTATTTTAGGTAAATTTTATCTGGAGGGAAGCAGGTACTGATAAAGCAGTGTTTCACACAATGAAAGAAGTACATACATACATTTTTGATGTAGTACAGTACATACATTTTTGATGCAAACTTTAAACTGAATAGCAGAAAAAATGAAGTAGTCTTCCTTTTAAAACAAATACAAGGGGTATATGATGCTATCAACAACTGACCTGGAGGAAGATGTGAAGGAGAGCAGCCCAGAAGCTAGACTGCAGGTTTAAGGGAAAAATCTAAATTTAAGTTCTTGCTCTGTCTCAGGTGTTTATACAGAGCAACTCTTCTGAGTTTTCTCTTTCTCAGGCCATAGAATGAAAAAAGTATCTTTGCCTCAGAAGGTCAGTATGTGGACAAAGGAGAATATGAAGAGAGGTGAAACACACAGAGCAAGTTGGACTGTGTACTTTAGCACAGCACCATAGTTCTGGCAGAAAGCATGAACAAGTCGAAATGGGAATGGTGACTCTGCCACCACATCTGGAAAACAGAATGCATGAACAAGGCGAGATGATAACCTTCAGTTTATTGGGATACTACTGTAAACAGCCTCTATCTCATTTCTACAGCTACAGTATCCTCTACTTAACTGCAATACATTTAACCAAGATGTTTCTTAGGGAACCAAATAAAGCTTGATGATGCTTAATGGCTGGGTTGTTTAACTGGACTCATAATTTTGATTAATTAAGATGCCTGCAGGTGTTGGAGTGGTACTTAGGCAACAGCTTTGATGTTCAGAGGCAAAGGGGGTTTTGTATCCCCTTCAAAAGGATTTCTGCCAGCATTAGTTCAGCAAAGCAAAACTGCCTTCAAGCCCTTGCAAAAGAGTTAACTTTCTTGTAGCTGACAGTGGCCCTCACATTTCTGGGAAGCTTGACAGCCTGCATGTGCTTTTAACCAGTTTCCTCTTGGGATATCTATGGCAGTCCCTGTCTCCTTGGTAGGAAGAAAGAAAGTGAGAGCATCTCCAGGTGGTGATGACCCGATCAGAACAGCAAATTGTCCACCACCAGACTAATGTTTCTACTGTATTGAAAATAGCAGTAGAGATTGTCCTTTACAGCAGTGGAAAATACGAAGCCTGGCTTCCTGTGAGTTTGTCCCCTGTGTTCATGTACTTTAACACTGTGATTTCAGCTTCCCTGTGCAAGCATATCTCTCTTTTCCTATGTTTCCCTATATATAATACTCTCCCTATCCTGCAATGTCATCAACTTGCCAGCTTCCCCTCATGGAGTGGTATGGATGTAGCCTGGAGTATGGGTGTACAGAGTGACTGGCCAGCAGGTACAAGAAATCACACTAGAACTTCCCCCTTAGGCAGTAGTAATTTGTATTTCCCTTTTCTATTCAGCAGCCAACCTTTTTATAAAACATACTCACCTCAGATTTTTGTCTCTTGAATGCAGATAAAATGCCCCCAGGTTAAAAAATACTTTGAGAGAAAATAGGACATGGATAACAGTGTGGCATATGCTCATTTTCACAGGAAACCAAGACACAGGAGAGAGACACAGTGAGCTGAACACATCATTGTTTTCACTATCAAACTTTGACATTAAATTACGCAGAACTTGATGATTTAAGGCTTCAATTACTACTGCCAACTATAAAGGGAACATTACCATGTGGATAGAGCACTGGAATAGGGCTCAGAAAAGCAGAGTTATATTCTGCTTTGCCATGAATTTACTGAATGAATTTAGGCAAATGTTATCTTCACATGTTTATAAATAAAAGTCAATCTTCAACTTTTCTTCTAATCTGTATAAGAAATACAAAAATTAAGCAGCATATTGTCTAGGGACCACAAAGACAACCTTTTTCCAAGAAACAGCCTTACTGTAACTTCTTGGCAACCACAGGTAGTACAAACTGAGTCAGGAGGAATGATCATACATCTGCATTGTTCCTCTCCACCATAGCTTTGCAAAGTAGGAATAAGAGATATTCAAATGCAAGTTATGGGAACATACATAAATACACATTGGAATAGCCCCTTAGTGTTATCAGCATATTTGATAGCTTGTGATGAATCATAATGGAGGTATCTTCTTTCCAGTGAATAACACTAAAGTAGAGGTTGGGTAGTACTATTCTGACCCAAGCAATCATAGAATCATAGAATGGTTAGGGTTGGAAGGGACCTTCAAAGATCATCTAGTCCAACCCCCCTGCAAGGAGCAGGGACATCTCCAACCAGATCAGGTTGCTCAGAGCCTCATCCAACCTGGCCTTGAACATTTCCAGGGATGGGGAATCCACCACCTCTCTGGGCAACCTGTTCCAGTGTTCTACAACCCTCATTGTAAAAAATGTTTTCCTAATATCTAATCTAATCTAAATCTACCCCCCTCTATTTTAAAACCATTAGCCCTAGTCCTATCACAACAGGCCCTACTGAACAGCCTCTCCCCATCTTTCTTGTAGGCCCCCTTGAGGTACTGGAAGGCCGCTATAAGGTCTCCCTGGAGCCTCCTCTTCTCCAGGCTGAACTGGAGCCCCAACTCTCTCAGCCTGTCCTCATAGGAGAGGTGTTCCATCCCTCTTATCATCTTTGTGGCCCTCCTCTGGACCTTCTCCAGCTGGTCCATGTCCTTCTTATGTTGGGGGCTCCAGAACTGGACACAGTACTCCAGGTGGGGTCTCACCAGGGCAGAGTAGAGGGGGAGAATCACCTCCCTTGACCTGCTGGCCATGCTTCTTTTAACTACAGGTCTGTAGGTTCTCTGGATCTTCCTTGTTTCCCTTTTTAAAAATGGGGGTTATGTTACTCCTCTTCCAGTCATTGGGGACCTCACCAGACCGCCACGTCTTCTCAAATATGATGGCCAGTGGCTTGGCAACTTCATCCGCCAGTTCTCTCAGGACCCACGAATGGATCTCATCAGGTCCAATGGACTTATGCACCTTCAGTTTCCTCAGATGTTCCCGAACCTGCTCTTCCAGTACAGTGGGCGGTTCTTTGTCCTCGCAGTCCCTGCCTGTGCCTTCCACAGCTTGGGTGGTGAGACAAGAGCCCTTATCGGTGAAGACTGAGGCAAAAAAGTCATTGAGTACCTCAGCCTTCTCCATGTCCCAGGTAACCAGGACACCAGTTTCCTTCCGGAGGCGGCCTACATTCCCCTTGGACTTTCTTTTGTCTCCTGCATACCTGTAGAGGCTTTTCTTGTTGCTTTTTATATCCCTGGCCAGATTCAATTCCGTCAGAGCTTTAGCCTTCCTCACCTGATCCCTGGCCACTTGCACAGCCTCTTTGTAGTCCTCCCAGGCTACCTGTTTCTGCTTCCACCCTCTATAGGCTTCCTCCTTTACTTTTGGTTGGTCCAGGAGCTCCTTGCTCATCCACACGGGCCTCCTGGCCTTTTTGCCCGACTTGTTCTTCAATGCGTCCACTTTTAAGGGAAGTGGTTGAAATGTCATCCAGACATGACCTTAATTTGTCCTAGAGCTAAAATGCAAACATACTGTGAATTCTGAAAACAAAACAAAAAAATATACCTGGAAACTCACTGTCAGTGTCTTCAATCCATCATGAAGAATTCATCTTCTCATTACGGCCTGCCACAAATTTAGCTGCAAGGGTACTGTCTGCAGTCTAGCTGGTCAATTATTTTCCTCTACTTCTACGCCAGGAGAATGCAGGACCCAAGCCAACCTGTTTTTAAAGTGCTTAGAAGCTTTTGGTTAAGTGTACCTAAAGTCCATCAACATGCAAGGCTCTGCATGTCCTCTTCACTTTGATCGTTGAGCAAATACCTTTGTTTCCTGCATGATTAATAATGTCAAATGAATATATTTGCCTAGCAGCTAGTAAGAGAAACATCTTGGTTACCCATCTGTGCAGCTCTAGATTGGACCTGTAGGCCAAAGAAAAGCTTTTGCCACATTTCAACCCTTTAAGTCATGCTTTGTTACGCAAAATTCCTCTTATCTCACTTTTAGGAAGTGTCTCTGGACATAATATAGAGAAGGCAGAGTAAAGGGTAACTGGAACTGTTCATTAGAATACATTCTTTTACTAATCAAGAAAGACCAGAAAAATAGCTGGAAGGATAGCAGGTGAATAGATGACACTGAACCATACATTGTCAAAAATTGTTCAAAAGAGCTGAGCTGTTCAACAATCCAACTATAGTCAGTTACCTTGTTCTGGCAGTGTAAAGGAGCCTCAGATGTGGATACGGATCTCTGAAGAGCTTTGATCTTCTCACCAAGAAGTAGCTAAGAGGCGATTCTGAACTGGCCCCAGTCCCAGCATTGGAGGCCAAGCAAGAATATTACCAGTTGCAAGTCTTGCAACAGTAACTAAGAACCAGACTCATTGGCCAGAGCCTCATTGTGCTACTTATCAGTCATAACCACAAAAAAGACTTTCTCTGGCTTACAGAATTGCAATCTCCTATTTTCTGATTCACAGAGCCTGTATCAGAGTGAAGGAAGCAGAACGTTAACCAGAGCAGCGCAAAAGCTGGATAGCTTCAGCTTATAGAACCTATGGGTGCTATGTTCCTCCTGACTCATTCAGTTTTTCCAGGGATATTCCCCCTGGACTGTTCAAGGGAAACAATCTACTCTTTCATGAACAGTTAGGTTTCAACAAGAATTCAAACTAAGAGACTACTTTTTGCAAACTTTCTCTATTTCTCTATCCATCAGGCAAAATTTATGAAATCAAACTCCCTTGATACTCTCAAGGTGACTTCCAAGGTCTCCTCTTCAGAGAGAAAACGAGCTTTACCATTCTTGCTGTCTACATGGTAGGGGAGGTGCAGCAGCAGCTTCCTGTAAAAGAGGACACAGGGAATTTCAGTGTCTAAGACCCGCTGAGCAATTGAGATGGCAATCCAAGTTACTCTTGCCATTTGCCAATCAGTATACCATGGAATGTTCTTTCAGTATATCTCATTCTCGTGACAAGTTGTGGAGTTCCTCCAATACCTGGTACACAGCTATACAGATCCTGAAGTATTTCCAACACTATTATTTTCTTTTGGCTGTGGCTATGACAACAGTTCCCAATGATGGATTGTGGGTTCTCTCCACTGTTCCTGCTTTTGCACAGTGTTGCATTTTAAATGCAGAGTAAGGAGAAGCTACACTATAATGCTGTCCTGGTGTTGCAAATCTGAATAATGCCTAAAGCCTCAATGTTTCTTTAGGAGTTTGCCTTCTCTAATAAAAAGAAGTAAGTGGTGCAGCCTGATCAGAGATTTTCACCAGTCCGGTTTCACAAAGGATATGTCTACACTGCAAAGCACAGTTCAAGGATGAGAATGGACTTACAGTTAGAAAGCTGCTGTGATTTTAACTTACATTGAAGATTAATTCAGTGATCCCCTACCTATGGCTCAGGCACATAATATACAAAGAAAGGCTGTATCCTGAACTCAGAAACTATTCCACAGTCCCTCACTATGTTAGACATAGAGCTTTTCCTGGAATGGCTGGCAACCCTTCCAGTTTATCTCCTCACAAGGATGTCTCAGTCTGGACCCATTCAACTCTTCTCATTGATGACAGTTCAAATTTACTTGCTCATGCAGTCTGGACTCTTTCCCCTCAGGCTTATATATTAACAGTATGAATGATGGGCCACTCTTGTACCTCTACTCTATTCACAGTGCAAACAGAATCAAGGACATTTTAGAATCAAGAGATCTGCCCAGCCAAACTCTATAAAGCTCAGCAAGACAACATGATTGTACAGATGGAGGTTACTTTAAATTGGGTTTTAAGTCATGCTGATTCTTTTTCAGACCTTTTCAGCTGTCTTATAGGAGCCATGTTGAAAGAGGTAGAGTCAAAACACCTTTGCACCACACCTACTGAAGGCAACCATTTGCTATAATTTGGAGAAGTCCTTAGAACAGCTTGGCTTAGAATCATCCCCAGGATTACAAAGTTGGAAACAGTTCCTTTGAGCCTTTGAGCCCTCCTCTCACATCTGTGAGAGTACACTGTTTTTCAATATGTAGAACTTGAAATCTTGTTTGTTTCTTTCATACTGAGAAGATTTGCACTTGCATATTTGTGAAAGCAGGACTGGCTCAGGCTGTACTCAAGCAACCATTAGATTTACGGCAAACTTTTTATTTGCTAGGCTTGTGACTACAGACAGCTTGATACTAAGAAGATAACGGCAGATCTGAGTCACCAAAAAGATAGAATTGCAAAAGAAAAAGGATGTTGAGGTTTTCCTACATCTGCATTATTGCATTAAGCTACCTCTTTTACTACCTATAGGTTCTGCAAGCCATTAGCTGAACAATTATTCCTCCTGATTTTCCAGTTTCAGAGCTAGCACTTCCAAACATTCTTCCACTCCTGTTGCATCTTTGCGTTAAATCCAAAATGAGGTAAATCCAGGAGGTAACCGACTCAGTCTAGTTTTGTTTGTGAGAAAGGTGGCTTTTCTATAGTTAGTCCATTAGGGACAGAACTTACTTGGGCCTTAATCCACAGCCTGCACCTTGAATTTATTTGCAGGAAGCTATTCTCATATGGATCTTTCCACATCACATTCAACACAGCAAGTCAGCCCAGAGAGTACTAAGCTTTCTTATGAAAGCACTCTATTGTGAAGACGGACTTAAAGCAAAACAGACATAGGAATATCTGGAAATCTCAGGACAAGCAATTGCACACTGAGGGAAACACGGAGGAAGACTGAGAAGTCTGAGAGTATATCAGTCAGTTGATTATTTTTGTAGGTTTGAAATAGCCCTATAATAAAATAACTCAAGGGAAATCTCTTTAGGGAAACCTTGTAACATTTCCATCTCTGCATCCATGCCTGGATATGTCTGCAATTTGGCTTTCAACTTCTGAAAATGTATCTGCATATTTTTGACCACTTTCAGTTATATGTTTGTACAAATTAGTATTTAGAAAGCAAACTTCCAAGAAGTCCTTCAAGATGCGGGCATTTTTTCACCAGACATTTTGGGCCCTTGAAGCCTTGCTGTTTAAATATCCAAAAACTGTCTTAAAGCTATTTTTACTAGAACAGTATCACCACTTCAAAGCTAGCACACTGCACACCTATGTATGGACTGTGGTTGTTTTTGTCTGTATCTATTTCTCATGTGCAATTAATAATCCAGTCTTCATCTTTAGCTTTGCTCTCCACACAGCATTCAGTTGAAGGCTTGGTTTCAAACAAGATATTATCTATACTTCTATCAATTGTGTTTCACTTACTTTTTGGGAGTTCGGAGGTCAAGAACCTTGTCCTGGATATCTAATGTGATGTCTGAGTACTTAGTCTCTGGCAGCTTGATTTTAATCTGAAATGACGGGCAGAGGTAAAGCTGTGATTAGATATGCAGCCCTACAAGCCATAAAAGACCTCAACTTCATGAATATTTTGATGCTAGTGTCAAAGAGCAACATTCTGAGTAGGTAATTTGTATCAGAGAAAATATGACAGTGATAATCATTGCTTTCAATAGCTTTCTGATGTGTATTGATATCCTATTTTCTTCAAAATCCTGAGCTGATACTGTACTTGACAGGTATTCTACATCCAGCAAAACCCCCTGGCTTTGTGTATTCCAAGGTCAGCTTGCTTATACTAGAAAAATTGCACAGCAGTTCTGCCTTCCCTGAAGTTCAGAAAGCAGGGACGTCTTTGATCAGATAATAATGGGACAGGATCTGACACTTTAGACCTTAAAGACTGTCAGTATCATAGCATTCTGCTCACTTGCATACCTTGTAATAAATGCAGGCAGATGAAAACTATCTCCTTCCCAGCCCCTCTCCCCCCCAATATTTTGTCCAAGATGAAACTTAATCTCAGAGCTACCTTTTATTTATCTCAAGTCTGTATGTGGCATATGCATTTGCACAGATTCTCTTGAGTACAGTAGGTATTTGAGGAGATACACAAGTTCCTCAGGTTAGTGTGTGAGGAATCTCAGTGATGGTCCGAGTAGGGCCACTGTGGGAAATTACAAGCTGCACACAGCTGTGAGAACGAGACCTTGGAGAGGGGAGCCAGGAGGGTTGTTACTGAGCAGCATGTTGCTGCTATCCGGGAACTGCTGTTAGCCAGCAGAGCACATACTTGGCAGGCCTTGCTGCAGCCGCTGGCCACGCGTGCACCAACACCTGGTCAGTACTCTT
>JAAGAY010010387.1:2712-14841 GCA_011801015.1 Ardeotis arabs | reverse complement strand
AAAAAGCAGCATAAAGATGAGCACTTACATCCAGGTGAAACGCACCCACAACTGTCTCCTTCAGCTGGTCCAAGCAGTTATTAATCCTTTCCCTTCGCTTCCGCTCGATGAGGGGTTTCCTTAACTGGCAGGGAAAGAAAAGGAGGAGGGAAAATTGCAGTGGATTTCCCCTCCCCCCCCGCGGCAGTTCAGTGAGAGCAGAGAGCCCCATCCCCTGTGTGAAGCCAGCACGGGGTGATGCGATGCTCGGCAGGGACGAAGTACAGATGCTCTGGTCACAGCCTGTCCCTTAGATAGTGTCAGATCTCAATTTTCCCACTTCCGCTCATTTTAAGCAGAGTTTGCCCAAATGAAACAGAGACAAACCTTTCTAAGCCGGAGAAAGGAAGCAGAAAAAGCACCCACGTGGCTTAAATTCAGAGAAAGCATCTTTGTAATAAGAGGCAAAATATTGCCCGCTTTGGTTTTTCTGAGAAGCAGCGCCCCAGCCCCACCACGCATCGCTCCCGTGCCACCCATGGGTGCCGGAGGGCGGAGGGGGGACCTACCTTCCTCTCCTCCTTGGTGCTGGCCAGCTTGTGGGTGCCGCTGGCGGTGGCCGCGGCCGTCATTGTAATCCAGCTTGCCGGGGACGGAGGCACTGGCGCAGTGGGTCGCTCCCTTTCCCAACGGGCTCTTTGCTGCTCGGCCGCTCCTCTGCTGTATTTATAACCGAGAATTAGCATGTGAAAGGGGACTTTCCTTGGCAGAACTTCTTTTCCCACACGAGGGGTCGAGCTCGGAGGTTTGCGGCCATCAATCACAGCTGACAGGTCACTGCTTCTTTTCAATGACCACGCCGGCCCCCCCAAACGGCGACAGATGTCCAGCCTCCGACGCCGGGCTTTGGAGAGGGCTCTTTTGTTGGGGAAGAAGGGAAGGAAAATGGGCGCGCTCTGAGCAGCTTGCACGGCTCCTCGCTCGATTCGCACAGATTCCCAGGGAGGGGAACAATGGCCGGGAAGCGGTTGAGTTACACCTGGGAAAATGCCTTCTGCCTGTTGTTTTTCCCCTCTGTCTCCTCGAAGTGATGCCTCTCTTTACCTGCTAGCCCAAGCCCCAGCCATTTTACATCTTTGAAGCAGCCTTTTAACTTAATAATAGAGTACTTGAGCTAGGAATTCCTGCTCCCGGGAATTATTATTACAAGGTAATGATGATGAATTAAAAACTGTTGACAGCCGACACCTGTAGGAACATTGTTTCCATCACAGAAATCCTCTAGGGAAAACACAGGAACTTTATTTACCTCTTGGGAACCCGAATTTTCCCTTGCACGTGGCTAGATATACAAAACACACAACCCTTCTGGTTTTTGGCTGCTATGTAGAATTTAATATTAAACTTGCAGGCCATTGCAGATGCAAGCAAACCTAGAAGGGAGTTAGTTCTGTGGGATTTTGATGACTTTAATTTTTTTTTCCCCACCCTGTGCTGTGAGGAGGCTTGGGTGGAAGGGTGTTTTTCTGTTTGCTCCTCTGAAATGCTAGTGCAGAAGCGGAGGGGCCTTTGGAGGAGACTTGGCACAGGGTGAGAATGGACTTTTATGTCTCCTCACTTCTGCCCGGTCTGGGGGGGGAGCATGCAGGCATTTTTCATGACCGTGCTTTTGCTTTCTGGCGGTAGCTTTGTTAATGAGCAGGATTTGGCAGGGTCCTGTTGGGTCCCGCAGGTGAAGCCCTTCTTCGGGTTGGTGTCATATGCGTCGCCCGATTGAAATGCAGAGGAAGCGGCTGCGGCGGTTCAGAAGGGCCGCAAGCCGTCCTGATCTGCTGGCGGGATTTCCCAGCACCCAGTGGAGTGCGGCGGCGGCAGAGGTCTCTCTGCCCCCCTCCAGCCGTGGGTGGGGAGGTACCCCAGAGATAAAAGCGAGGATATGGTGTCCCAAACGCCGTGTGGGTGTGTGTTTGCCCGCATGTAAGTGCAAACAGACTTGCAGCACGTCTTGTACGCCCTGCTGCCCGGGCTCGCTGTGAAACCACGGCCCCAGACGCGGTACGGTGCAGGGCAGAGGTTGTTTGTCAGTCAAACATAGTGCTGGGGTGCAGTTACCCGGTTTTATAAGTGCCCTACTTGGCAGGGGCCCGAGACGGGCTGGTGCGGTGGTTGTGCTGGGAAAGGCGGGTTTGGGAGGGGATGGTTAATGACGTGTCTTCTGGGCCAGGTAAAGGGAGCAGGGATGGGCTCATTCTCTGTGGTGCGTTCCCCACGCAGACAGCAAAAGGAGGTCCCTTCGCCCCATGCGGGAGCCCTTTATGTCAGCCTGCCCACAAGTGAAGACTCCTTTGGGTTTTTCACACTTTTTGCAGCTCACCCGGGTTAAGCAGAGTGCTGCCAGTATTTATAAAAGGCATAGCTGAGGCATCTGTATCGCCCCATAACCCTGGCAGCGTGGCATGGAAGAGGCAGCAGGGGGGCACAGGGTGGTTTTGTTGGGGTGCTGGAGGCTGGAAGTGCCTGCCGGCCCTCCGGGCATACAGCTTCTGGCTGGGTTTGGCTCGGAGGGTGGGTGAGGAAGAGAAAGTCCCCTGAAGTCCCTGAAGAAGAAGTCCCCTGAGCGCGATGCGTGGGCCAAGAACAGCATGGTGGCCCCTGATGCCCAGCTGTGGCCCGTGCCCGGCCCGTGCGGGGCAGCTGAGCCCCCAGCCTCAGCGGGGCGAGACCCTCGGTTTCCCCGCTGGCACCTGCTCTGGGTGAGCTCATTTCAAGGTTCATTTGTAAGACAGCAGGGCCGTGAAAGAGAAGAGCAGCTTTCACTGTAAACAGTTATTTTACACCTCTCAGTCAGGGCAAAGGCCTTTATTTTGGAGGCGGGGGGGTGCAGGATTTGGGGGAAGGCTGACATCTGTGCTGGGGATTGTAGGGACCCAACAGGCCAATGCAAATGAGCATTAAAGGGAGCTTTCTGCAAATTCCCGCTCTCCTTTTGCATTGCCCACTGCCAGGTTTCACTGAAAAGGGGATTCTCCTTCATAAACAAAGCCTCCCTTTTTTCCTGGGCTTTCAGGAGAAAAAAAAAAAAAAAAAAGGAAAGAGAAAGGGGTCAGCACTGCTTGGAGTTTTCTCTTTTGCTATTTGTCTACATTTCACACTCTGGAGAAAGAAAACAACTTTTAACATCTGTTCCTGCACTTTTTAAGAGGGGAAAGAAAGGCTCTTGAAAAGGGGGAAAGTGTGGCAGATGTTGGCAGGTTCCCCCTGACGCAGATGTCTTGCTCAGAAGAAAACTTTCTTTGGGGATTGGCGGCCAGGGCTCCTCTTTGACTCGGGACACGCGACTGCCTAGCGAAGGAAGGGACGTGGGAAAGCGCCAGCGAACAAAAGGGCTTATTCAAACAAACCTGAGAGCCGTGAACAATCCAATAACCAGCAGAGAAATGGTCAGCGCCCCCCCGGCCCTGCCAGGGAAGGGTTCAGGGCAACCGGGGGCCACGGGATAAGAGAATTTGGCTGTGTCCTCAGGGCTGCGAGCATGGGTGTCCCCTCCTTGCACCCTGCCTGCTCCCTCTGGGGCATCCACTGCGGTGCTTTGGCCAAGGACCGTCCTTCTCCAGGTGCTAAGCGGTCTCAGCTGGTCTGCAGAGCCAGCTGCACGGAAGGTGGCTGCCGCAGGAAGGCAGGAGAGGAGATGGAAGGCAGGTCCCGGCTGGGCTGGGCTGTCCCACATGCACCAGCCAAGGCACCGCCGGCCAAGGTGGCGGGAGAGGAGCAACTACGGGACAGTGGGGATGTCTTTAATTAAGCTATTAAATAAGAGGTTCTGACAAGATAATAATTTAAAAACAACCCAACCGTATTGATTGAGACCAGTTGAAAGAACCTTGTGAAATTAATTTTGAGGAAAGAAGATTTTTTTTTTTAATGGAAAGCAACAATGTTGAGAGAAAAGAGTATTTTCTGTGAATCTTTTGTTCACCCTCTCCCCTTCTCTCTGGCAAAATAAAATGCCTTAAAATAAATTTTTGCCGTGAAAGCTGGTAATAGTTCAGTTTAGGCACTTCCTAGGAAAAAAGTGAGAAGCCTACAGAAAAGGGAGCAGAACCAAGAAAATCCCCATAAGAAAGTGACTAATTCTGGTTTGCTGTCAAAGCTGAGGAGCTCTGCAATTATTCTTCTAATTCCCCCAAGTTCTGTTCTGCCTCATCTCTGTCCCAGCCCATTTTCCCTGGGCTCTGGGCAGGGCAGGGGCTGCCTGGTGCTGGGGCAGCTGTGCCGTTTCCCTGCTCGGGGCTGGAGGGGAAAGCTGGGTGAGATGGAGCTGTGCTGTCTCTGAGGAGGTCAAGCGCTGGGGTGAGCAGCCCAAACCCCTGCTGTGGTTATCCCTGTGTTTCTCCTGTCAATGAGCCCTCCCTGCATGGCGGCTGGAGGGCAGGAGCCATCTCAGCTGGGCTGAGGAGCACCACGCTGCGAGGAAGATGCTGTGCGTCACCGGAGACCTGTATGCTTGCCCGGGCCAGTGCCTCCTGCCCCTTGGCATGGTGTTATGAGCTGGTGTCCATATGGCTGAGGAGTCCAACCTAGACCCCTGTCTGGTTAATGAAACGGCCTCGTTAATGCAGCTAAGCCTTTGGCAGGGATGGATTTGCAAGGGAGGGGAGATGGGCAGGTGCTCCTGAGCGCTACCTGGTCTGCTGCACATGTGGTTCCCAGCAGGACTGCTCCATCCCCTCTCTTTTCCAGACTAGAGATGAGCAACCTGATCTGGTTGGAGATGTCCATGCTCCTTGCAGGGGGGCTGGACTGGATGGGCTTTAAAGGTCCTTTCCAACCCAAACCATTCTGTGATTCTATGATGCACCTGGACTGAATTTGTCCCCAGTTAAGCCACTGCTTGCCCCTCTCCTGAGGTGTCTGTGCTGGCTGGGTGTGGGCACGTGGTCCCTGGCCCAGGGGAAGTGTCGGTGGGCAGGCCATCAGAGGGATGGATGGGGTGCTCGGGGTGTCCCACCACATCCAGCACCCCCAGCTCTGTGTGGGTTTGCTGGGTCTGCTTGTATCATAGCAGCTTTGCTTTGGGTGCAGGCATAACACAGGGTTTGTGAAGCGAGGAGCAAAGCGCAGGTTGGGGAGGCGCAGGAGCGGGCAGGGTAAGGCGGGGGCAGTGGCGGGGAGCGGGTTGGCCCTGATGCACAACTTCAGCGTGTCCTCCGCACCCTGCGCTCCTGGCCTTGGGGATGGGCCCCGGACCCGCCTTGCTGTGAGCAAACACGCACCCAGGAGAGGCTGTTTGCTCAGGGGCTTTAGTCATTACGAATAAAGAGGTTTTTGTCTGGGTTTTTCAGAAGGTCAGTTCTGGTTCAATGTTGAGGTTTCAAAATGAGGGGTGAAGTTCTCCAGGTTTAAATCTGGAAGTTTCTCAATAGCTGTAAATCCCAAGCAGCCTGTCCCGAAGCCTTGTGTCGCCCAGAGGTGGTTTGCCCCCAGAATGTTACAGCAAGAGAGGAATGTGAGGAGCAGCAGGACGTGCTGGCGCGGTGACTGGACGTGCCGGGTCTGGAGGGTGCAGATGGTGCCCGGGCAGGCAGGCTGGCTCCGGCGTGCAGCCACTCAGAGATTACTCACCGCTGGATTGCCTGGGGGGACCGGGGCTACATCTCCAAACTGGTCTCAGTTCTAGGATATGGGACGCGCTGAGTCCCATCTCGGGCTGGTGCGGCAGGGTCTGCAGGGGGACCACGTGTCCCACAGCCCGGCCAGGACAGGATGGTGCTGGAAATTAGCTGGGGCAGAAAAGGAAAGGACAATTTATCAGTGCTTGGGGCATGGAGAAGAGTATCTGCAGCCATTTGTTATTATAAGGAGAGTCAGCTGAGAGCACAGCCCTGTGCAGCAGATGCCATCCATGATGGGACACGGGACTGAAGGCACCGTCAGGGCTTGCAGCAAGGGGAGCTGCGGCTGAGCTGGGGAAGGCTGCTTCAGACACCCTTTGTGTTGGAAGGCTGTATCTGTTAAATCCTCGGGGCTGGGATGGTACTGTCTGTACCAGGTCACTGTTTTCGGCAGAGGGCTGGGAGGCAATGGGGTTTGTGGCTGGGCGAGAGTTGTGTGGCAAGTGGCGAAGAGGCAGAGGGAGATGAGTTGTGACGTCTGTGGTGAAGTGGTGGCCTGTCAAGGCAATGTCCATGCAATTCACCGTGGCCTAGACAGGGGTAGGAGCGCAGCTGGAGGTTCACCTGCTCCAAAGACATTTACAGGTGGAGAGAGAGAGGATGTATATGGCATTGGACCACATGCAGTATTTTCATCATAGGGGAAGTCCAGCTCCAGATGTAGCATTGCACATCTTCTGTAAATTGTGTTGACGTCACTCGATCCAGCTCCTTTACTGGGTGCACCGAACCTCTCTAGCCCCAGCTCAGCTTTCTCGGTACCAGCTGGCTCTACCATCTTGGGGAGTGGACTCCTGGGATAGGAAATAATTACAAGGCTGGTACCAGCTGAGTAATTCTCACCTTTTCTTTCACACACCCCCATCCAGCCTTCCTGTTAAGGATCAGCTGATGCTCCTGCCGTTGCTCAAGCTGTCTCCTCTCCCCGGAGGAAGTCTTATCTCCTGCTTCGCAGCCAGGAAGCTGCTGCTTGCAACAGGGCTCCTAGGCCAAGAGTGCCTTATAGGAAGGAGAAAATCTGATAAGCTGTGTGGGTGGTGATGGGCTGATAAGGGTCAGCCCCTTGCTTGTGCTGAAGCGGTGGTGTGAGGGGGAAGAACAACGCTTGGTGAAGCTTGGTAGAGGGCTTCAAGGGGGTCCTTGAACTTTCCTGGGGCATCCCAGGAGTTGTTTCATTCAGGAGGGCAGCTCCGGGCTTCCTGACGCTCTCTGCGTGTGTGATGTTACCGGATGTCACCTGATAACAAGCCTCATCTATAATGAAGCAAGTGCTTGGCTTATTCAGTAAGCTTCACTGTCACAGCAACACGGGTGCCTGGCTCCCCAAATATTGCAACCCAGGGCTCAGCACCCTGCATCCCAGCCCCTGCTCTCCCTGTACACCCAGCCCCTGCACCCCGCACAGCCTCTTTCTTCCTAGCTTCTCAGTTCCCAAGGCTGTGGAAGGGTCTGGGTTAAGTTTCACCTTTTTGAGAGGTGTCTCTTCTGTGACAGTGCGTAAACGCGGCTTTCGTCCTGGCATGACTGCATGCCAATAGCTGCTTGCTTTTTATAGTACATGTGTATGTGCGTACCGACACCACATCCTGACCCCCCGACACAAAATACCCTTGTCAGCATGAACGTTAATGCTCTGCTGGGAGCGGGACTTGCAGCCCTCCTGCCAGCACCTTGTCCTGGGCGGTGGGCAGCGGGCTGGCCGGGAGGGGACCCACCTCAGCAGCGGTGTTGCCTACGTGCCGCTTGTTTCTGGTGCTGCAGGGCTAGGGTTGCAGCAGCCGAGGAAGTGGGGAAACACTCACTTGGGGTTTTTGCACTTGTCGGTCCAGCCTTGGCACAACCCGTCTGCTGCTGGGACAGCAGAAAACACAGGGGTTTAGCGTGGGAGGGCATGAGCCGCAGGGTCTCTGGTCTTTGTCCATCCTGGACTGTACATAAAATCACATCCTGCTCTCTAAGCTATTTTTTTTTTAATCTATATTTTTATAGCTGAATTTTTTACCAATTTAAGCAAAAAGTTTTACACTGATTTTTGTTTTATAAATATTGTCTGATTTAACCATCTCTCTCTCCTGTTCAGTGTCTTTACTCTTTTCCCTCTTCAAATGTATCTAGAAGACTGTTCTTTTTTATAGGGATGAGGAAGAGGAGGAGGACAGTCTCAGGGAAGATCGCCGCACCTATTTACTGGAGCAGCTTGACATAGATTTAAGCGTCAAGCGACATTGCAGTGGCTCCTGTGTTAACCCAGCCCTGCAGCAGCTGAGACCGAACCCAGCTGAACAGAAGCACTAAGCCCACGTATTTACTGGAGCAGCTTGACATAGATTTAAGTGTCAAGCGACATTGCAGTGGCTCCTGTGTTAACCCAGCCCTGCAGCAGCTGAGACCGAACCCAGCTGAACAGAAGCACTAAGCCCACGTCGTTCACTGCAGCAGTTTTCTGCTGTAAGAGCTAATTAATTAGTTTCTGCAAAGTCTTTTGAATGGGTAAAGCGCTAAGTAAGTGCGTAGCAGGGTTATCCCGAGGGTGTGGGCTTCAAAGCTTAACGGACACTAAATATGAACCGAGTTAGTAAACTTGGCTCATTGTTCCTTTAAAATGTAAAAGAACAGGGAAAGCATCTGAAAAAACCCCACCAGTCGTTTTGGTAGTGCTGAGCCTGAGGAAGAGTCACTAAAAGAAGCCAGCTCCCCGGAGGATGAGCAACTGGCTTTCAGTTCCCCTTCCCTGGCTTTCAACCTTAACTCACCGGTGTGATGGGGAAAATCCTTTCTCCTTCAGTAATTTTCTATTTTAGAACTGAATTGGAAAGAGTGGGAGAATAAAAGTGCTGAGAAATAATAGAAGAAAAGCAGTCCTTTCAGAAAGATTGGTGGGTAGATTCAGGTTCCTGCGGTACCTCTGCGGCAGCTGAGCCTCTCTTCTCCCAAAGCCTGGTGAAATTTTTACATGGCAGCTAGCCCTCGTGTGGATGCCTGGAGCGAGGGCGGCTGACGGGGATGATGGTCATTCTGGCACATTGGGTGACCAGAGCAGCAAAACATCGCCCACCAGGAGCACCCACAGGCTGCCTTCTGCCATTGCTTGCAAGTGTTAAAAAGATAAAAATTAAAGGCTCCTGCCAATATATGTAATATAATTTTTAATCGTTTCACCCATGTTCACAGCCTTGTGTCTTTCCTGTGTGATTTGGGATTTGTAGATGTATTTGTTTCCAATTCTATTGAATTAATGGAAGCAGTTGACTGTTTTTTTTGCCTTTTTTTAAACTCAGGAAACACATTCTTTGACGGTGCTGTTTTTCAGGGTGATTTCTGTTATTTCCTTTCATGTTTATCACGCTGATGGAAATCTGGTTTTGGCTTTAGTAATAGATTATTGCTGGAATGGAGGTTGTGCTTTATAGATAACTTTCAATTGTTCTACAGTAATAAAAAGTTTATTAAAAGGACATGGTTCTGCAGAATGACAGACTGCTCTTCTTGCTGTCCAGGAAAGGAGTTTACAGCAGATTTTTTTTCCCTATGATTCTTCTGGCAATTGTTTAACTTTTCTGCCAGTCCTTACATGCTACCTTTAGTTCTTGTCATTTGCAGTAATATTTTTAAAATGTGTTTTGATTCTGAAATGACACCTTGAATTGACGATAAATCGGTGTCCCTGTGAGGAAAAATCCTTAACTGATATGGATGACAATTACATTTATTTGTGCTTTCTACTGTAAATAGGTTTTGGGGGGTATGAGTCTGCTCATTATGTATTAAGTGAATTAAATGAAAGGTTACAAAATGCTCACCCAGAGATATTTCTTTCAGAAAAGCTTTAAGAGTCTGCAGTGAACACCCCCAGCCAGTGACAAGTGAAATGTGGTTTCAGGAACAGTCACAGGCACTTCTGAAACCTAGGTGATTAAATTCAGCCGCTTCAGCTTGCTCCAAAGGCCACAGAAAGACTCAGGATTCTTGTTCTTCCAAACTTTCAGTAGAAGATATTCAGCATAACCACAACTATCCCTACTCCTAATATCTCCTCCCCAAAGCCTTTTCCCTGAAACACTTTGTCAGGGACCAGGAACTCGGGCTCTGCTCTGTGTGTGCCCATACTCAATTTAAACATAAACTGGATGTTGGTTATGTTCTTTCCCCTCTGAATATTTGTCAAGGCAGCTGGCAAGAAGACCCAGATTATTTTTTTGGATGGTCCGTGTTGTGCCTATTGAGGTGGCAGAGCAACACCTCCATCCCATCAAATGGCGAGATGGTGACGTGCTTGACGTACGGGCAGTTATTTCTGCCTCTGTGCTCCCTGCCCCACTTCCCCATGACGATTTGGGCTCTGTGCAAATGGGGCTTGTGCTGGGGAGCTCTCCTGTGCACCACTGCCTGTAAAACTCCGTGTGGGGCTTTTGTAGGAGTCATATTTACCTTGCTTGGGCTACAGGGAGTGACATTCAAAAGCACATGGCAGGCTGCAAGATCTGGGAGGATGCCATGTGGGACACAATGAGAAGCATTCGGGACCTGTCCCACAGGAGGGTAGTGGAGGAGAGGAGGAATCATCCTCCAAAGGGAAAGGGCGTCCTACTGCATTACAGCCCTGGAAAAAATACAAGATAAAGCAGGAGATGAGTTATTTCCCCTGAGTGAAGTACTGAGGAAGAGGAGAGTGCAGCAGAGGGATTAAGAAATAAGCCTCGATCCTTGGGGCCGAGGTGGGACACTCTGGGGGCTGCTGGGGACCTACTTTAAAACCATATTTGAGAGGCAGTTGTGTCGCTGCTCTCTTAATGAAACCAGCCTGGTGTGGGTGACATCCTGCAACCGTGATGGTCTTGCAGGGATGCATTGGCCTTGCCTCGTTTTTGGCTGAGGGGCAGGAGCCTGTGGTGTCCTCGCAGCCTCCCTGCCTCCACCTTTTCTTGGCCTCCAGGAGCACTCAACCTCCCACCCAACCATGGGCCTCCCACTACTCCCTCAGCATCCCAACCTCCCTCAGCATCCCAACCTCCCCCAGCCTCCCACTACGCCCTTCAGCCTACCACTTCCTCTTCGGCCTCCCAGTACACCCTTGGCCTCCAAGCCCCTCCTTGGCCTCCCACTACCCGCTCAGCATCCCATCACCTCCTTGGCCTCCCACTATCCCCTTGGACTCCCACCCCCTCCTCGGCCTCCCACTACCCCCTCAGCCTCAGACCCCCTCCTCGGCCACCAACTACCCCCTCGGCCTCCCTCTACCCCGTCAGACTCCCACCCCCTCCTCAGCCCCACCAGACCCTGGCAAGGGTCGCTTCAGCCCCTATTGGGTCCCTGCAGCCCCTCGAGCCCCTGTAAGGGTCTCTGCAGCCCCTCCAGCTCCTGAGAAAGGTCCCTGCAGCCCCTATAGGGTCCCTGCAGCCCCACGAGCCCCCAGCAAGGGTCCCTACAGTCCCTATAGAATTCCTGCAGCCCCACGAGCCCCTGGCAAGGGTCCCTGCAGCCCCTCAAGCCACAGGAAAGGGTCTCTGCAGCCCCTATAGGGTTGCTGCAGCCCCTTGAGACCCTGGGGAAGGGTCCCTGTAGCATCTCAAGGCTCTGGCAATGGTCCCTGCAGCCCCTATAGGGTCCCTGCAGCCCCTCCAGACCCAGGGAAAGTGTCCTTGCAGCCCCTATAGGGTCCCTGTAACTCATGGGAAGGGTCCCTGGAGCCCCTCCAGCTTTTGGCAAGGGTCCCTTCAGCCCATATAGGGTCCCTGCAGCCCCTCGAACTCCAGCAAGGGTCCCTGCAGCCCCTTGAGACCCCGGGGAAAGGGTCCCTGAAGCCCCTATAGGGTCCCTGCAGCCCCACGAGCCACTGGGAAAGTTCCCTGCAGCCCCTATAGGGTCTCTGCAGCCCCATGAGACCCCGAGAAAGGGTCCCTGTAGCCCCTATAGGGTCCCTGCAGCCCCTCGAGACCCCGGTAAGTGTCTCTGCAGCCCCTATAGGGTCCCTGCCACCCCTCAAGCCGCTGGAGAGGGTGCTTGCAGCCCCTTTAGGGTCCGTGCAGCCCCTCAAACCCCTGGCAAGGGTCCTTGCAGCCCCTGTAGGGTCCCTCTAACTCCTGGGAAGGGTCCCTGCAGTTCCACTGGGTCCCTGCACCCCTCGAGACCCTGGGAAATCGTCCCTTCAGCCTCTATAAGGTCCATGCAGCCCCTCTATCCCCGGGGAAGGCTCCCTCCAGCCCCTGTACGGTCCCTGCAGTTCCACCAGCCCCTGGCAAGAGTCCCTGGAGCCCCTGTAGGGTCCCTGCAGCCCCTCGGGCCCCTGGCAAGGGACTGGATAAACTCAACAGACCTTTTGAAGGGATGGGCCATGGACCAAGGGAGTTACATCTGTGTGTATGCATACAAGGAGATCAAAGGAAGAAAAAGTTGATGATGAATGGGAAAGCGTAGGATCTGGGCATGATGTAGATGGTATGGAATAAGGGGTGAATAATGTCCTGGTTCTGGCTAGGAT
>JAAGAY010010378.1:5358-59910 GCA_011801015.1 Ardeotis arabs | reverse complement strand
ACATCTTGTCTTCTCTCTCTTTTTTTCTGTTTTCCCCTTCTTAAATACGTTATCGCAGAGGCGTTATCACGGGACATTCTGCTACCAATCGGCTCGGCCTTGACCAGCAGCAGGTCCGCCCTAGGCCCGGCCGAGTCCACTAAACAAAGGGGAGCGACTTCTAGCAGTTTCCTACAGAAGCTTCCACCTTAGGCCCCCCCCTCACTAAACAAAACCACAACACATGGTTGTTTTTTTCAGGTGCTATTGGGGTCCACATCACATCGGCTGAGAGCAGCTAAGTAAGACACTCTAAAAGGCTGGCACCTTGGGCACACTAAGGCCATTTCCAAGGAGCAAGAGAGAAACAATTTCCAAAACACAAAAACTCTTCACATCACAGCCACACTTTTACAGACTCTTCTCCGTTATCATCCTCTAGGTACTGCACCCAGGGATGTACAATCCAGGGGCATTCAGAGCTTCGTGGTAAGCATGCAATAATCTCCCAAAATCTAGGCTCACGTTCCCCAGAATGAAAGAAAGGACCCGCTGTATGTTGTAGAACTATGGCACACAACTGAAAAGGCCAATCTCCATCTTATACAGAGCAGCATTAAACATATACAGAGCAAGTTTTATGGAAAATTCATACACCCCTCTGTAAGACATCATACAAAGGTGATGCCCACGTGCAAACGCAGAGCTCTCTAACACCCAGTACCTGAAGTGTTAATCCAGCACAGCAGAAACGAGGCAATCTCTGAAATGGGGACAGCACTCCAAGAACAGATCGATCCAGGGTTGCCCTTCAGTTCCCAGTTGCTGACAGACAGCAAATTGATCACAGTGTGGTTTGAATTTCTCTTCTGACAATTCAGGCAGGCGAGGGCCAAGAGCTCTGTAAACACGTAATCCGCATCTGGCACTTGCTCGCTACGTCCTGAGCAACAGTCAAACCTTTGGAGCAAGCTGTTTCTCCTCCAGCCGGTTAACATTTGTATCCAGCTGAACTCCTGAGGTGATAAGTACAGCAGACCTCCTCCTCTGAGGCAGATAAATAAAACATACTGTAAAGAAAAGTACAGGGTATTGGTACATCTCTCCTAAAGGGGCTGTTAGCAGCTGAGTGCTGCCATCCCCATGAATACAAGGAAGGAGAGGGGTATTTTCTCCAAGGAGCCTTTGCTCGCTCGCTCTCTCTGCCTTCCTCACAAAAAATGGATCTTTTATTTTTTGTCCCTCCTTTCCCCTGGCTTGGTGTGCATGGAGCCATGCCCTGACACAGGCCACAGCATCATCTTTGCTAATTCTCAAAGTGCCACCTACAGTTTGTGCGAGTGTACGTGTGAGTGCAAACGTTCATAGGCAGAGATGGAGACAACTATAAATGTAGAGAGAGAGAGAGATATGAGTACTGAGACATGACCAAACCAGGCTGGAGCTGACACATGGGAGGATAGAAATCAGCCTAGAAATGCTTCTGCTCTTCTGGGGAGCTAGTCCTCTGCCTACAGGGCAAACCAGGCATTGAGCACACAAACTCTGCAGGAGCCCAAGCCTTGCAGGGCATGAAATAGGGTCACTCTGCACCTCATATACTTTGTGAGTGGTCCTCAGTTCCTAGCTCAGAAGTGCCACAATCACAAAAAAAAGGCATCTGGTGTCTATTTTCCTCCCTGATCAAATACACCAGTGGGTCTGGCAGTACCAGCTCCCCAGAGGTGCCACAAAAATGATAGTAAGTGCTAGAGTGGAGCAGTGCAGCAGCTTCAATAGTTGTAGTGATTTAGGAATCACCACCACCACCTCCATTCCATCCCCCAGCAAAAGGGCCCTGCACAGTGGAGAAGCTTTTTTAGATGGGAAGGCAAACAAGGCAAAGGAAATGAATGCAACAGCTGAGAGGCTTAGGATTTAATCAGAGCTGGCTTTCTACTGCTTGTTTGCTTTCTTCACTTATTTTTAAGGGAAAACGTCCACGTCTATAGAAAATCTAGAAGGTTTAAAAAAAAAAAAAAACAACCAACCCTATTCCCTGCTCCCTTTGTAGGACTGAAATAGAAAAACAAAGGTGAGGCTTTTTAAAAATCGTTTTCTTGCAGAGGTGTTTCAAAAGAAATAAAAGAGGACTTCACTGGTTGTATGTTGTCCTATAACAGTGAGGTTAGCTGGGGTGCTCACAAAAGCCATTCCCACATCCACGGGAAAAACAATGGCCAAACACGCTCAGGAAGAGGCTTTCCTTGGAGATTTGCCTCCTGCGCCTGTGTATTTCCACAGCTCCGTGCAATGGCTTTGTCTTTTTCTTGGGGTTTCATCCAACCCATAGAAAGCTGTGGTGAACTCCATCAGGAGATTACACTGACCAGATTTCAATCAGTGTATGTGCAGACCTCAGAGAAGTCCCCCACGTTTGCTGAAGAGCCTGATCTCAGCAGGAAGTCCACCCTTAGGCTCTAGCAGATATTTCCAGGAGAAGACCGCGGAGAGGCTTGAGTGCTCTGCTCCAAAGCTACTCATCCTTTCTGCTCCGTGCCCCAACCAACCAACCCCAGAGAACCCAACGATACACGCTGTTTGGACAGGGACACACTTAAAAATGGCTATTTACAATGACTTCACTTAGATTGACTGGAAAACAGGAGCACAGAATGGTTTTAAATGCACCCTATGGCTAAGGGCCCAAAAGCAGCTGGCCTCTGGCCAAGCTGTGAGAATGAACAATGATATTTTGGGCCAGAGGCAGGGGTGAGCCCAGCTTCTTCTTGATATTATTTGACTTTTTAAAATGTACATAAATGGAGAGGTTAACTAACTAGATATCTCTCAGTTTAAGTCTTAGCTTTGGCTCATAATATAGTAGATATACAAACAGCACATTCCCTTTTTAGTCATCAGTCAATCCTCTCAACTGTCAGCTTCTTTCTTTTTTTTTCAAATGTTTCTTTGCTGTAAGTTTAAGCCTTTTGTGGGAAAGAGAAGATGGAAGAAACTTCTATTCCTTTCTGCTCATGAGAAACACTTCCATTCTGCATGTTAACTGATTTCTTGGCTTCGGAAGAAGTAAATAAAATGTTAAAAAGTCAAAATCAAAGATGAATATTGAAGTTGTCCTGACTCTGTTTCTTTTCCAAATCTGCCATTAACTATTTGATATTTTCACTTCTGTTCCAAAACACCAAGCAAGAAAATAATTTACAAACTCTTAAAAACTCTCACAGAAATGGGAAAAACATTCCTACGTAACCATCTGGACAACTACTGTGCCTGCTCCAGTTTATGATTGTTGAGGGTCAGACTCCAGCCTCCTCTCCGGTGAGGGAAGGCGCCAGCTCCATCCCACAGGTGATGGGACCACGCTGACTCCTCCAGTGCGAGGTCCAGTTCCCACAAGGCAGGTGGCTGTGGTGCCATGTGACTTGTCTTGCACCATCCTACTCCAGCAAAGGACACAACGTCACTGAAGGCTGACCTAACATCAGGAATGGCACAGAAAGACTCCTTCAGGGTGAGCCTGGCAGGATTTGGGGTTAGGGGAGAATTTAAATTGCTGCTTCTGGGATAGGCTCTCAGCACTTTTGAACAATACAAGAATAGCTAAATAGGCCTTTGATTATTATTTTTAACCTGCAGGGAGTCACTTATCTGGCAGATCTTTGCCATGCACACTACTCTCCTTACCTTTTTCTGCTAGAGGGAGACATTTGATGGGGGTGAAGAGAAGGAAACAGAAAACGCGAAAGGAAAATTTGACCAGACTACTCCTGCTTTTTGAAAACTCAAAATACATGCATGTATGAGTGAGCTGCCTAGATAGGAGCTTAAATCCCAGATGTAGGTAGAGTCACCCAGCAATATCCTTATTTGTACCCTTCCTTCTTCCCTCCACCTACTTCTCTTAATTTGCAGCCTTGCAGCCACTCACAGGGTCGATAAGAGCCCCAGAGAAAAGAGGGAGCCCTTGGTCAGGGAATTGGCTGGGGATGGTCCCACAGATTCACAGCCACACACTTATCTGATGGAAACTGCTGTCATCAGGTTTCAGAAGCTAAACCAGCCTGTCCTAGGAGGTGCCACAGATGAAGACAACCATGTGTAGCTAAAGGTCCCTGTATTTAACCACAAACGAATGGGGAGAACTCACTCAGTCCACTTGTTGCTGCAGGGCTGAAAGGCAGAAAGACAGAAAAACTATCGTGTGGCAAGCCTAGCTGCCCCTATATTGCAGAGGAAAACATGGCTTTGGCAATCACGCTGCAATCCTGAACCCTTCTGCTGAAGTCTGTGCCTTATTTCAACCAAGTCTGTTGGAGCAGTAGAGGACAGGAGGGCAAGGGAGTTCCTATAGATTTTCTGAAAACAGGTATCTGGGTACAAGAGACAACAAAAGCCCTTCAAACAGGGGACAGACTGTAGAGGTGTCAGAAATGGGAGACAGAGCGCCACATGACGCTCCAACAAGACAAAAAGCCAGAGTCAGATCTTTTTTCCTTAGAGCTCACAGTCAGCCAGACATGGGAAACAAGCCCATAGGAAGCTACACTTCATTAATTCCAGCTCTCAGGCAGAGATTCCTGACCTGTTACACTTTACAATAGGATTGAAACATCCCAGCAAAAGAGCAAGTTCAGTGGATAAGAAAGTAGGCTGGAGCTCAAGAACAAGATATGGGACTACCACAACAGCTCGAGCAAAAGCAAAGCACCAGTCCAGTGAGTCCAATGACCTGGATCCAAACCCCAGTGTGGCCATGGAGCCGGTGTGTGGTCTTGCACAAATCCTCCTCCTCCAGTCTGCCAGTTCAGATCGTTAGCACTGAACGGACAGAGATGCAGTTTGCTACCTGTTCTCACAGTGCCTTGCACAAGAGATTCCTCAAAAAGCTGCTGCAGTGGAAATAAAACAATAGAGAGAGGGACAAGTTGGTGTTTAAAGTGGCAGTTTGCATCAGAGGCAGCAGTCTCCATTCACTGCCCGCTCAGCACTGCTGGGCTATCTAAGCTGGCTTCCTTTAGCAAAGATTAGCCTCAATCTGCCCCACTTGTGGAAATGGCTCTGTGTGCACGTGTCCAAGCAGCTAGCACGATTGGGAACTTCTCCCCTAAGTCATAAGACACTCATTGAACATGGCCCAGGGAGCTGTGCAGATAAACAATACATGAAAATGTACGTGAGGAGGAGCGTGCAAGACTGGATACACAGTGGGAGAAAAAAGGAGAACATGAAAAACCAGACATCTAACAAAGAAGGAGGAAAAATGATCAGGCAAAGCAGTGAGATGAGAGCGAGTTGTTATTAGAGGCAAGAAGTGAAAAGAGGCAAATTAAACACTGGTTCAAACCAGGGTAAAAAATAGCACAGGAGGAAAAGGAAAAATAAAATACCTGCAAAAGAACACAATTGATGTCTTTCAGGAGGTGTTATCATGCTGACACGTGTGCTCTGTCAGCTCTGCAGGGGCTGAATTTAACTGCAGGGCAGCAGGGTGTCCTAGGGAATAGCCCTGGCTGTAGCCCACCTTGCCGAGCCCCAACCCTCTCCTGGTGGAACACGTGAGGTAACAAACTTGGAGACTGCTGCTGGGTCACTGCATTTCGTTATTGCATCAATATTGAACAGTCACCACAAAAACCCCTAGCTCTTTGGCTGCTTTTTGAGAAGCCTGCATCTCCCCTCATCCACAGAAGAAGATGGAGTCTGGGCCACTGGAAATAAATCCAGCTAAAAGCAAAAGTTCAATCCAGATACACAATTAATTGGTGCAGAATTTTTCACATAGCAGTGTCAAGGAGGAGCAACTCTCTTAAGATATCTCAGAAAGTTAAGACAGACTCAAAGTCCATGTATTTATATTTTATTTCCGTCCTGGTCACAAAATTAAAACTAGGCATGAGACCAAGATCAAAACTTAATCTTGGAATATGACCTTGCAGTTCTGCCCCATGTCTAGCTGGATTCATAACAACAAGATGCATTAATCCCCAGGGACAGCAAAGAAAAATGAAAGCAAAGCAAAGTAGATGTTTATGTGTAAGTAAGAACCACACGACACAGGGTGCAAAGCAATGATAATGCATCACTGCAAAAATCACAGCTGAGCAGACACATACTGGGATTGTCTCCCTAGTCCCTTCCCAAAGACACACGCTGAAATCAGCCAGGCTGCTAAAAGACAGACAGAGGTGATGGCTGTTGGTGCTGTCCAAAATGTATAGGCATTCTCCAATGAGAGTGTGCCGTAAGAGAAGAGGTGTCGTCATCCAGACCATCAGCATCTGCCACTGGGGTTGCAATGGGTGGAAAAGCAGCAGCCCCAAGGCAGGCAATGCAAGGCAGCAGCCAGAGAGAGGGCTGGGAAGAGGACCCAAGGTGACACTTTCCTTTGACTCCAGAGAGAGACGGAGAACAGAAGAGGGTCTCATTTCTGCTCCCCAGCACATTCCAGCATAAATCTAAAGCAAGTTCAGTGCCAAAGATGCAAACCGTTTTCACTCCCTGAGCCATCAGTGCCACCACCACAACTGGGAGCCTCTCCTCCCAGCACCGAGTGAGGCTGGATGCCTCTTTTGAGAGCCTTGTGCTTTCCATCAAGAACATTGTCTGTACCCATTCTCCCTCCTGCCCTCCCTGGTGTCGTTTCTCACCATGGGCACGAATTCATCCAAAGCAGCTTTGAAATGAAACTTGAGAGGATGCTTCAGCTTTGTCCTTATCCTAGGTGCCCAACTCAAAAGTAAGTGTGACCCATATGTATCCCATGAATGCAACTGGTACCGCTGTTACCTCTGGCTGATGCAGACACATCCGTTAGCATAAGGCACTGCAAGGGTAAAAGTGAGTTACAGTTACAGTGAGTTATGCCTGTGTGTCTGCCCTACTCAATCCTCATCCCCCATAGGATTAGTCTGATAGGCAGGAACATCTCTAGGGTTTAAGAAAGCTGTTGTGTTCCCTTTTCTGCCTCTGGCTTTCCTGCCTGACCTTTGCCAGGTGATTCTGCAGTTCAGCTGCCTCTCTGCAAAATTAGGATTACAGAACCCCTCTGCACCAAGACAGCATTGCAAGAATAAATGCATTAACAACTGTATTAGGCACAGGAGTAATGAGAGATGGGATGAACGTGGAAGATTACTGCACATTTGATTTCTAACTTTATCTCCTAGACCAGATCGAGTAACCTGACTTCACGAAAGTGCTACTCATGCTGGCAGCCTCTGAAGAGTCAAAGAGCTCCAGCATGGAGGCAGACAGACAAGTCTGCCTCCTTTGAATACTCTTCTCAGGACCCGAGTGGGAAGACCAGCCCTGGCCACTCCTTGGTTCTGCTGTCACTTCACTTACAGCGCTTCCTCACATTTCCAGATACGCACACACTCTGCTAGCTGAAGATCTGAGAAAAATGAAACATTGAGAGAAAACAAAGGCCTAGAACACAAATTTAGATGCAGTCATAAAAATACAGTTCTTTCTTTGATGATATATGAGCCTGACAATTTCTGGGTGTAAATAAACGCTACCCCAGCTAATCTTAGGTGAATCCAGGCTTCCTCCTCTCTCTCCATCGCCGGCTGCATTGCTGCTTTGCATTGCGAGCTCTGTAACGCTGTATCTTCTGATTCAGCTAACAGTTAAGGAAGGTCGCACTGACCTTGCTGTGCACAAGCTGTCTGGGTAGGGAGCCTACTGGGGACCGCGTGTGTCTGGCCAATACGGCTTCCCTGTGCAGTAAGGCTGCTGCTGCAGAGTTAATATTCACACCCACTCTGTGCAGGGGTTGCAAATAGCCAAGGAACAATTAACCTGCCACAAATGCTTGTTTCGTCATTTTTAATCCAAGGCGTGGACAGGAAAAATTATGGTTTTTCCTACTTAAAACAAGCAACAGTGAAGTCTACAGATTTACTGATTAAATGCTTCCTAAAATAAATTCTCAAACAATTATCCCTTCACCTTCTGGTTTTCATATAGCAAGGAATTTAAATTTCCCATGACTTATACCTGCTTTTGTGAGGGAAATGCCCTTTTAAAATGTGCCATTGCCTACTGACTGGTGCAGCTGCCTTGCGCTTAGAAAGAAGCAGTTAAAATAAATACATTAAATCTCATGACAGACTCAGACCTGCTGTCTCAATTCCTTTGAGTCAATCAGCACATCGTTGCTGCTGTAAATCAAAGGCAATTCTGCAGTACATCACCATTTTATTAAGCAGAGACTGCCCTGCAAAGGTAAATGTATAGGCATATTAACTATAAGAATTTATTCAAAGTTCATAATCTTCCAATGTTTTCTTTGTAGTCTAACTGTTCAAACACATTATGTTAGCTAACATAGAATCATAGAATGGTTTGGCTTGGAAATGACCTTAAAGATTGTCCAGTTCCAACCCCCCTGCCCTGGGCAGGGACACCTTCCACCACACCAGGTTGCTCAAAGCCCCATCCAACCTGGCCTTGAACACTTCCAGGAATAGGGCATCCACAACTTCTCTGGTCAACCTCGTCCTGTGCCTCACCAGCTTCATAGTGAAGAATTTCTTCCTCATATCTACCCTCTTCCAGTTTAAAGCCATTATCCCTCATTGTATCACTACATGCCTTTGTCAAAAGTCTCTCTCCAGCTTTTCTGCATTCCCCCTTTAGGTACTTGGAAGGCTGTTATAAGGTCTTCCCAGAGGCTTCTCTTCTCCAGGCTGAACCACCCCAATTCTCTCAGCCTGCCCTCGTAGGAGCGGTGCTCCAGCCATCTGATCATCTTCATGGCCTCCTCTGAACTTGCTCCAACAGATCCACATCCTTCTTATGTTGGGGACTCCAGAGCTGGATGCAGTACTGCAGGTGAGGTCTCAGAAAGTGGAGTAGAGGGGGAGAATCCCCTCCCTTGACCTGCTGGCCATGCTTCTTCTGATGCGGAGCCCAGAATGTGGTTGGCTTTTTGGGCTGCAAGCATGCGTTGCCACCTCATGTTGAGCTCATGAAGTCTCTTTTATAAGCAAAATGCCAAAGATATGTATGTATAGGCATATACTATGGATGTGTAGATACATCCTCTGTACGTATTTATTTCACTACAGAAGATGATGGAATCATTGTTAAATCTCATGTAAGGCTAGATGCTTTTTCTGTAGATCATGATGACATCTCCTGTCGGAAAACTACAGGATACTAGCCTTGGATGCTCTTAATGGGACGCTCCATTGCTAGAAACATTCAAGGCCAGGTTTGACGGGGCTCTGAGCAACCTGATCTGGTTGGAGATGTCCCTGCTCCTTGCAGAGGGGTTGGGCTAGATGGCCTTTAAAGGTCCCTTCCAATTCAAACCGTTCTATGAATACATTCTTAGCTTTTGGAGGAGCTGCAAGGAAACAACTTATATTTAAGTTAAAACTGTTCCTCAAGAAATATGCATATACTGAATAGTATGATTTTTCAGGCCAGTGTTAACTAAAGATTGTGAAGCAGAGAAAATATATGTGCAAAAGAGAAGACTGGAAAGCACCCCGAGGATATTTATATTGTTAATTACCAGATAGAAACAAAATAGTAGTGTATTTTATTATTACTCTATGCTTTGATATCATATCGAAAATGAAACAAGGCTTACAATTGTAGAAGGTTTCTTCTACAAACCATTAGCTTATGATGAATTTGTCTCTGTGGTTCTTGCTCTTTAACTAGTAAAAGGGACACTCAGCAGCAGAAGCATGGCTTTACTGAGAAGCCAGAGCACCTGTTCTGATTTGGAGTTCCCAAGTGTTTTCAAAAACTAGGTCCAACCTGCTGCACCTCTCGCTTTTCTGCAGTACGGACACGTGAATGCATTACTTGAAGCTCCAGTGTGTACACTGTGAGCATCAGGAACCACAGAAATGCCTTGCAAAACCCAGCAGTGAGCATGAGGTGACTTATCCACAATGAAAACGGGATCAACTACTTCAACAGCATGACCCACGCTCTGTGTGAACTGGCAACCTTATCATCTACCAGATCCTTTACGTACTGATGAACAGAAATAAGCACAGCTATAGAAACGCTGTGATCTAGAGATGGCTCTCAGAGCCCATTTCACTGGATAAAGCCCTGGAGTTCAGCCATACAAACCAAATGCTCATGGCACGAAGAATAAAGCAAGGGTATTTGCCAACTTTACCTTCAATCAGTGCCTCAGGTGCTGCACCGATTCCTTATACCTATCAGGGGAAGCACCTAGAATGCTGAAAACAGTGGGAGCTGAGCTAACAATAAATCTCTGTTACAGAGGCTGTCTAAGGCAATTGGCGATTTCGTAAGTACTGACACTTATGTGTATGTGATCTGTGCAACTGCACTGGGTGTGCACATGGTGAATTCCATGCTAGAGGTTTATATAGACATATATATGTGAGATAAACACACAGACCCAAAAAGATGTATTTTTCAATATAACCCATGGCCATCTCATATGACCTAGATAATTCAAGGACAGGAAAGCTACATAACATAGTATCTTTGCTGATAACAAAGCAATAATCCCCTTTCTGTGAGGAAATGACAGATTTGAAATTGCCTTGTGTTCCCAGGCTTTAAACTTGGCAGTGTGTCGGTTCTTCTAAATGTTTCACTCCAGAAGAGCCTGACTATCCATTATTAGCAGCTAATTCACTGTCAAGCACGTGGGCGACAGCATTTGGGCACAAATGGTGAGGCACCAACTGTTAGCCTGCTGCAACACCCTACATGTTGAAGATCCGGGGATTTTCTGACATACGAATGTATTTCATGTATCCTGGGTCACTCTTCCGTTGAGAACAGCAATTAAAACAAAGCCTGGGCTTTGCAGAGAATCTCTTTGCTCTGTTTAAGGCAGAGTCCCGCTATCCCCTGTCCCATAGACAGAGGGAAAGGAGGTTATTTTACGTGGTGAAAGGAGAAACGTGAGTGCTCAAAATCCATGTCAGCCTGAAAATCATTGTTGTATTGGGTACATGTGTCTGCTAAGGCAATCTTACCTAGTAGCCAACTTGACTGGGACATTTTTGTTGATGGTAATTTCTGATAAACATATAGTTCAATTCCATCATAATGCTGTCTCTTTTTTAAACCAAGTAATTAACAGTAATGAACAATTAAAAATAGCTTTATAAATATCACCACGCTCTTAAACAGGAAATGACTAAATTCATTGTACAGCTTATCTGCCATAAAAAGATTCAGTCAGCTCTTCTATTTATAGCAGCATCTCCTTTGACTAATTAGTAGCATTAGCATTCACAGGCTGTTCACCAGTAGGATCCAAAGACCCTTATCGCCTAGTCTGGCCCTGGATATTTTGCATCATATTCTCATTAGCTCCTGGGAACCTTCTACTACCTGTGTCCTCAGTAAGTCAAGATTCCCTCATCTCTTGACCACATACTTTTCTCACAGCCAATGCATTGTTCTGCCACGAGGTCACATCTCTGCGCACACAGCATGGAAATTCTGGCCAAACTCACCACCACAAGTTCTCAGTCTCATTGGCTATATTATCTCCCACTCTTTTGCAGAGCTGCTGAGCAGGCATAATATTAGATTGTTGCCTATAGCGAGTGATAAAGAGAAAAGAAAAATATTTCCAGAGTAGAGGGGGAAAGCCAAATTATTCTGAATATTTGCTAAGAGCAGGAGGGATGCTTTGAAAAGAGGTTTTGATACCAGATTGAAGCAAAGGAAGGGAATAAGGAGGAATAAGTCCTAAAATATTTCCCTTTGCTGGCTTGTCTGCCCTCTAGGAAGTAACAGACTGAGATTGCACTGGAAACCCATCTCAGACTGCGAGGGAAAAAGATGAAGAGATCAGAAATCATGTGGATTTGGCAGCAGTGCAGTAAAGGAGAGGTAGAAATTCCATCCCAAATTTGACACTCAGGAAACTGCAAAACTGTGCACGGAATAGAAATCAGGCAGCTCTTAAAAAATGGGTTGGGAAATCCAGCAAAGATACAAGCTGTGTGATGGTTGCTATAAAGACGGGACCTCCGAGAAGAGGGTGGCTAGCATTTGCATTGCCAGGAAGGATGCAGAAAGCATTGCACTGTGCTCAGACTATTTACATGGTGATTTTCCTGGCTTCAGGAAGTGTTCAGGTTGTCCCTCTGAAAAGCCCATTTTGTATTTATGAGGTTTTATGAACTAGCAAAATCTTTCAGAAATTCTGATCTGTGCATAATTTCCCATGCTTTTCTTCAAGTGCTTTTCCTCTCCACAAAAATGTGTTATTAACTTTCAAAATCTTACCACATGACTGTTAAATTCAGGGGAGGCTTCAGAGCATTGAGACTAAGAGTTGGAAACTGGTCCGTTGGAACTGAAGGAAGAAAATGTTCTGAGAAACAAGAGAGGGCAGCAGGATATTCTGCATATGAAGAAAAGAAAGTGGGAATTGTTTAACAAGGCAAGCACACAGCCTTGTGTTTTTCACTCACAGGAGGAAGGCACAGTGAAGCCAAAGATCAAAAAGGATGAAGGAACAAGTTTTTGTCCTTCTCTGAATTGTTCTTCATGATGCAGGCTGGCTATTGTGAAACCCATTCATACATGTTCTCAGGACATGTTGTTTCATGGCCAATATTTAATCTGCAGCCAAACAAATGCACACAAGCATCCAGACTTTCCCCACTATTTTGCTAGGTTCCTGGTGAGCAGATTTGTTACACATCAAAAAATGCAGCCCACAAACCCATTTCCCAGCCATCCCAGGTTTCAAAGATTTGCAGATGCCAAAGGCAGAGCAAAGCACTCGCATTCCCTGTGCAATACAGACCAGAGAATACCAGTTGGCACATCTTAGATCAGTAAAGTAATTCTGATTAGTACCAGCTTATCATCAGGAAAGTAATCTAGTTGGAAGAAAAAAAAAATAAGATGCGATGCAGAATTTACTCTATCTCTTGTCTCTCTGTTCCAGTACTAATTCCCTTCTTGCTGAACATTTGAACTCTGCCTTTAGATTCAATTTTTCTAGCTTTGGAAATCGTAGAAGTGCCTGGGTGAGATTCTCCAACTCTGATTATAACAGCATTTTTAGCTTGAACATCTCTGTGTCTCTGAAAATACTATGAATTTTGACAGGTTTTCAATACGTTTGTCCACCCACAGATCTGATGTCATCTCACTTGCTGAAGGAAACTATAAAGGTGAGATTTCCTTTGGCTCAAGAAAGGTGTCTGAGTAGGTGTCTGTCCTTCCACAGGCATTTCAGCTAGCAGGGAATAGCCTGAGAATCCACAGGCTGTTATATGCAATCAGTGGCCAGAAACAATTAAAGAGCTTGGCTGGGTGTTTCTTCAGCCTGCATCGCTCTGACAGCCCGGCTATCACTGGTGGTAGGAGCCAGCACTGCCTCTCTCTGCAATATGTTATTAAAAAGAATCCTCTCTTCCCCTGACACAAGGTTATCGCTGGATATGAATAGGATGACATGCCAGACCTGGTGACACTGAGGAGATGGGAGCACTATTAAAGTCCAGATCAGCCAAATAAGCCGGTCTCCAGCCGCTCTACCACTGCCAATAAGGTACAGCTGGCCAGCTCAGACACAGCCCTCTTCCCAACACCTTCTCCTCTCTTTGCATCTTCTCTTGTGCAATACCTTCCCCATGGAGGGGCACACCTCAACCAAAGCAGCTCTGGTGCCACATGTGTCTGTCCGTGACACTCAGTCCCTTGTCTGTCACTTGTTGTGCTGGGTCTTTTGCATATTCCTAAGTTTTAAGACAGACTCCTGCCTTCATCCCCACACTGGATACTTCCCCCCGCCCTTAATTAGACTTTGTCACCGACGTTAAAAATTGTGATATTGAGGCATCTCACTTTTTGTGATGTTATTAATGGAACAGGAGAGAAACCCCAGCACTGACCTGCACCTTGGGCATGCCACGAAACCTGGAAGGCACGTTCCCCTGGTCCCTCTGGTGCCATGCAGCTTGGTCTTCCAGCCTTGTTAGGGAAGGGAAGAAAGTGGGGAGGGCTGATTTTGACTCTTCCTACCTGCAGCTTAGAAATATAAGGTCTGTAAAACTAATCAGTGTTTTAAATCAGTTGGTGAAATTTTCCTCTGTCAGAGTCACAGCCAGTCAGATAAATGCAGAAAACGCGTTAGCAAAAGATGGATGTGGCAGGTGTGATTAATCCAGGTACTTTTCTTGAATAACGATAATTGGGGGTTAGCATGGCTATACATATAAAATCAAATTTAATCAGTAAATGGACTGCCTCCAAACATACTGCCAACCCACTCTCACATTTATCTAGGGCTACTGCTGTAATTTCATTGAAATTGGAGTTTTCATCCTGAAAATTTATTCTCTCACCTTTGATGACATTTTAATCCTTTCCTTCGCAGAATGCAGATTTGGATTTTCGCTTTTAAAAAGTGAAGCCGCATGCCTATGCCCTGGTCTTGTCCAGGGACACGAAAGATCAGTGAACTTCACCTCACCTGTGGCTGCAAGACTCTGCTAATCCACAGCTTAGAAAGAGTAAACAGCAAGGTTTCTGACTGACTGTCAGATGGGGCTGCGAACAGGAAAATTTACCTGAATACGCAAACTGGAGGAATTGACTACACAGCTCAAGCAGAAGCCCTGTGAGCTGCTAATTGTAGTTGGCCTTTGTTTCCAGTGGCTTTCTCTGTTACAGTAGATGCAATATGGCTCATTAGTACTGCAGCACATAGGTGTTTAAGTGTAATTGCAGTAATTACTTATCTCAACTATCCCAATCATGAGCACCTGAGCACCATAACCATCACCGACACCTTAGAGAGTCAGGTGTCCTGAAGAGGACACCTGAAATGAATCCTGCTCTTGTGACGATATGGAAGATCATCAGAGATTCTCCAAGTGCTTGTGAGGCAGCTTCAAGGAACTCAATACGACCTTGTTATTTGTTTACCTGATACATGAATTTGTGTGGGTCAACGGGCAACCTGCTGCCCCACCAAGTCAATCCAACCCAAACTGTGCTCCAAGAGGAAGATAAATCCAGCAAACCAGAGCTCAGACCTCTCTGGTCAACAGTTGGTAGCTGTGACTTGACCCCAGCTCCTGGATCTCTTAGAAGACCCCTTGCATCCCAATGTGCCTGGTTTGGTTCTGGCCTTTGACTCGCAGACACCAGACAGTTTCTGATCTCCAGCCAGGCACTGGTTAATGACCTGGATTGCTTGTCTAGGGTCAAGAGGTTTGATCCAGCACCCAGAGGAAAAGGAGCTATGCAAACAGCTCCCCTCAACTGAGGAGCTTTAAATCAGGGAGCTGGTCCCACACATTGCTATGACTGTGTTCCTTGCTTTCAGATCAAGCAAATGAAGTGAGGAGGGCTGGGAGGAGATAAAACAATGGTATAGGAGATCTAGAAAAAATATCCATACCCTTATATTCATAAATCTATAATTCTGAGTAAAATCATGGGGAAAAAAACCAGGTCAATGTACATAGATATATTCCTCTTTACATAATGGTCATGCAATGCTTATTGCAGAATTCCCTACTCTTGCTGTCTATGCAGAAGTATATTAAGGTTTGCATACTGTATATTTTACTGAATCTATTACACAGCAACATGTCTGCAGATTTTGTTGTTTCCTCAAGGATTTTTGAGGTTTGTCTGAGAGCAGGCTGTTGTGGCATGACCCTGAGTCCTGGGATCCGCTAGCGTTCTGGAAGGAAGCCAGCCCTACCGTTTTCTGTCTGGGCGTTTCCTCTGGCTTTGCCTCTCCATTTTATCCGGGTGTTTTGTAATTAATTTGCAATTTATTGCTTTATAAAGACACTTGCAAGTATTCTTTTTATAACAAGATGTGCAAAGGCAACTCTGGGGTAATAGCTCAGGAATCTCCTTGTGTTTGTATTGGGGAGAAATTTGCTGCTGGAGTTTCTTGGATGATTAAGCTCCTAATTTACAGGCAATTCTTGTTCATAAATATTAAATGACGATCCAAATAACAAACTTCCCAGTGATTATCTGATTTTTAGTTTAAATAAACCATTGACTCTTATACCGATAAATCTCATCCAGTGTCTTAAGAAAACAAAATAATCTTATATAGACCCTTTACTTCCAAATAGTGAAGACCTTAAGATTGGCTGTTGTTACACTGCTTTTTCTGGAGCAAATCCCAGTGACCCTGGGACCTGGTTCTCCCCTCTACCTGGCCTGCAGCAGCTGGGACAAGTCTGATGAAGGACATCCTACTCTATCATTTTGAAAAGCTGCCTATAAAAAGCATGTGGATAGGACTGTAGGAAAGACATGTTACATATGACAGGCAATGGGTGGTACTCTGCATATCAGAAAAGTTAACAAAAATTGACTTTTCCATGGATAAAAACTTTTTTGCTGTGCAACATGGGAGCAGTTCTGCAGCAGGTACAGTAGGATGGTGACCATCCAATAGCATGGTAACACACACTGATGTAGCACAGCTCTACCACTGCTTTGACACAGGAAGAACTTGATCCAAGCTAGAATTTCTGTCCTTAATCAGAAATAACATCTCTTCTAGGAACTTCCCCCACCCACATGACCAAGATATAAAAATACAACCTAAATAGGAAAAAAAGAAAAAAAAAAAAAAAAGCAAAAAAAAAAGGCAAGATGTTCCTCAAGCTCACTGGAGACTGTTTGTATCAAGTGCAGACTGAACACTTTTTCCCAGGGCTTACAATATTCACAGAACCGTTTCCTTGTTTTATTACAAATTGCCTTTTATCATAATTCTAAGGATGAAACCACAAAACCTACATTTCCCCTTAAGCAAATCGTATTGTAATTCAGGGGCTGGAAAGCAGAGGAGAGCTGGCAGCACTAGATGGCTCTATCATTTCCTGATACTTCTGCTGGGGGCTGGAAAGTGTTTAGTGCTGGCTGTGCTGAAAGACACTAATTTGTGCTGACAACCCCCTACTCAGGGTGAAATGCTGGAAGTCTGTGCACTCCAGAGTGCTTTAGCACTAGAGATATCCTTTATCATCCACACTCAGGGAAAACTTCTTTATCAAGTGCTTCGGGGTCTGGGTAAACTATGTGAGAGCAGAGGTGGTGGCAGTGCCCAAATTTGGAGTCACATCCCACATCAGGGAAACCTGCAGCAAGGATGTCCTTCATGGAAACGCTATGGCCAGTCCAATGAAAAATGTTACTCTGGGTTGGTTATATTGTCTTTGTGAAGAGTGTCCTGAGCTTACCTCAGGACCAGTGCTCCCCACTGAGCCCTGGAATATCAGCTCTGCTTTACACTGTCTGCCTGGTGTAGTTAGAAATTGAACTACCTCTGCTAATAGCTGGCCTGCAGCTTGACAACAGGCAGGACTGACACTCTGAGATCTGATTTTGGCAGTGCACTTAATGTTGCACCTCTTTGAATGAGGTCTGGCTATGAGAGAATTGTTCTGGAAGCAGTTGGTGCCAGAGACATAATCTCACCTCCACACACTGGGCATACGCCTGTGCTTCAACACCAACAGGCGATGCTCAACTCAGTCCATTGCATCTGGAGTTAGAACTAAACCCTTAAGATTCAATTTATGAATTTAAGTGTAATACAAACAAAAGCATCTGGTGATGGCACAAGCAGATCCTGCCAAACAGCTAATAGAAACCAGGAAAAAATGTTATTGCTTCAGTTATTAGGACAAACTGGTCCCATCTGTGAGGCAGCTCAGGCACAGCAGATGGCACAGTAGTGGCATTTGGTACTACTGTTAACTTTTTGAACCTGAACTGTAACTGGAAAAACAATAATCAAAGGAAGGGAGCACAGACTTGAATGATGTTTGTTCAGGTGACAAAGTGCATCGCAGAAGGCAACAAGCATTTCTCTCTATCAAAATGTTTATCCATTCAGATGGAAGAAATTCATAAAACTACACATAATAGCATTGCTGAAAGACTCCCCAAAAGCCATTAAATGCAGCTAAAATTTGACATGATACTTGGAGCTCAGACCACTGCTGCTTCAGAACCACTTTGCAGAGTCCTATGTTTATTAATGGCTGGAGATGCTGCATACCTTTTCTTTTTTCCATAATACATTAACAAAATCCCTGCCTCCCTGGATGAACGATGGGATGCCTGTGCTTACAGCAAAATATATACATGCTGGTAAAGACATACTTGTAACACAAAGATCTAGAGGTACTCTCATCCTACATTGAATGGCCACATAAACCTGCTCAATATCAGAAAAGGCTGCCAGTGGAGAGGTGAGCTCTTGTGATATGGCCCCTTCTCTCCTAGAAATTATGCTAAAACTGAGATAAAATCTCATACAGACCCTAAAATTAATCTCTGAAGTTCATTTAAAATACCTAATTACCTGTATTAAATTAGAGCACTTGAAATGGTATAGCATTATAATCCTCCCTCAACTTGAGACTAAATGCTCATCTTTCCAGGATCTACAGATCACTTCTCCAACGATGCTATCCCCGTCTTTCATCTTAAACTGCTACAGAACACAGAAAATTTATTTTCTATTTTAAAAATACAGATTTTCGAATCTGAAACAAAACTCTCTTGGGTTCAAGAAATCTTCTCCAAGACTCATTTAGTTGTAAACCTGGACTTGTACAACTCTTACTAATTCCACTGTGATAAAGGACATGCGATTATACCACCTTTATTTGCTTATATTAGTTTGCTCTTCAGTGCCACAATGCTTAGCCATTACACAAACAGACAGAGATAAGCTATAATTAGCAACTTTGGGAATGTTCTGAAGATCGCTTGTAATTGGCAACAACAAACAAAACCAACCCTAATTCATTTAAATTAAGCATGTGATGGACATTATGACTTGTAAAATGTATCTAAGCTTATTGATAAAGCATAATTATTAAAAGCAGCTTCTGTTTACTAAAGGAGCTGTAGCAGATACAATATAAACACAGTGTAAGATCTGTAAGTCTCTGATTAGGATGGGTATTGTCATTTCTGCTCTCTTCTGTTCTGCTGTAGTGCTTCAAAGGGTCTACTGTATGGCATTGAAGGTAACACAACATTTCTGCAAAGACTATGGGTGGCTCATACAAGCACTGATGACAAATTAGCTCAAGATCATGTCCAAAAGTGGTATTTTCAGACCTGTGCCACAGTAACACATACATCCTGGAGACATAAAGTAAGTTTGTAGGCCCTCAGAAGACAGTTACTCCAAAATGCCAGGTATGATGACCTGAGCATTTTCATTTCAGATTAGTGAAGGATATTATCATTTGCACAAGCTCTGGAAATTGGTCTCACACTGTGCTTTTAATGACAAGGGAATATCATGATTTGGAAATCTAAGCAGCTCATCAGGAGTCTGGGCTCTTAAATGACATTTAAATTGAACGGTGGGTAAGATGTTCTCCAGAGCATCCTCTATCAGCTTTATGTTTTGAGTTTTGCCAATCTCAGGGTAAAAACTATAATTAATTTCTCCTTTTCGAACCTTTAATTTATAATTAAAGACAACATACATAATAAGAAAGTTTTCTCTTGATATTACATGCAATGTCGGAGTTAATTATTATAATTTTAGCTCACGGTTTTTATCACTCAGAATGTTAATCTCTCTGTTACTCAGAGAGATTGAGGAAAACTGGAAAAAAGTCAGGTTTTCCCCCCAAAAATGATTCTGTGCACAACTTGAATGTAGTGTGCATCTAATTTTGACCAAAATATTTGATTGGCAATGACTGCAAAATAAACTTTGTTCTTGTTCTCAAGAGGTTTTCTCCCTGTAAGAACTACTTTCAGCAATTAAACAAAGGTGAAAGAATATCATACACAAAATTGCATGTGCTTATTAACCAGGATGTTGTACAGATTCAGCTGGATACAGCTTTGCTGGATTTTAGCTTTAACAGCTCATCTCCACAAGTGTTAATGCTCCCTCCACAACTCTGTCCAAGGGAATGGCCCTGCTGAAGTCAGGGACACTATTTGGGAGGCTCAACTCAAACAAGATTTCAAGTTTTGCAGGACCAGGGCCATGATTTCTCTCTGGGAGCCACTAAATCAGTGTAACGCTGCACTTCATTTTTATTACCTGTGCCATTTTATATTGCTTTCAAAACTGTTTGGTGGAGTGTTGCTAGCATCCTGGCAGAGGCTGCCTTACCAATAAAATGATTATGTTTATTGTTATGCTATCAGGCAGCTCAGGAAGGCTCGTAGTACCACAGGCTGTCAACTGCTTATTGTGAGACTGGATCAAACAGCTTGGATTCAAATCTTGACTCTGTCATCAGGCAATCCATGGTCACAAAAAAAAACTCCTGAATGGAAACTACCCACTCTGCTGCCCTCCCTTCTCCTCCCACTCCCAGAAGACAACCTGTATTTTGGTCCAGCACTGTAGGTGGGATGGTGGGATGTGTTAGAGCATCCGCAACAGCTCAGTGTTGCCAACCCAGGTAACAGCAGCGACTCAAGAGGAGCAGCCCAGGTTTTGCCCTGTTAGCAACCCAAACGTGGACTCCAAGGCTCTGAGGATTTTTAGTGCCTGCATTTTGTTCTGCGTTTCTGGAAAGGTGACAGACACATGATGATGGGGCTGGAGGGGAGATGAAACAGCCTCACTCCTGCTCTGCGTTGGGAACTCAAATCCCACACTGGGCAGGCGTGCAACAATCTTTCTTCCCTGTAAGCCCATGCATCTTACTGATTGACCTGAATTGGCTCTGCCTGCACAGAGGAGCTGAGTTCATGCAGTTGCTTGGCACTGTGATAACACATCCCCACAGCTCTGGTCAGCCTGGGCTGACAGAGTAAACTCCTGTCTGCCAGCAAAGAGTAGGCAGAGGTACTCAGTGCCACCAGCTGTGCCAGGTGTTGCTCTTCTGCACTTTTGTCAAGTCCAGTGGTGCTCCCAGAGAAAATCATAAAAGCACAGGACAGTCACAACCCATCCTTGGAGTTACAACTTTTTTCTCCGTTGTCTTACACACAACATTGTCATTCACAACCCAGGAAACCTACCATCAAACCAGGAACAAATCCCATATGTGGGTTTTATTCTACCATACAGTATTTTTCAGAATAGGGGTTTTTTTTTCCCTTTTCAGCATAAATACATCTTTGCCAGGAAAAACACTGTTGCAGTATCTATGGTGTAAATGTCTACACTAATGTGGGTTTTGGGAACAAATTTATGCTGCTGCATGATTTAAATTCACAACTTAGAGATCTTTTTTTAAGTCCTTCACATGCAGAAAAGGTAAAGCTTCTCCAAGTGGTGGGAGAAACTTTTACTTCCATCACAATGGCCACATCACAAGCAGCAAAGACTTAAATCTTCACATAAACTCAGGTTTTGCAAAATTTCCTAGGACAGGAACCTGAACCAGAAGGATGGATATCAAGCTCTGATCTGAACACAGAAGAGATAACACTTAGAAAAGAGAAAAATGACTTGAAAAGAGAACACTGAAATATTATCCTAAACACAAGAGAATAACAACTTGCAAATCAAACCAACCCTGATGACTTTCCAGCACTGAAGGTGAATTTGCCTTTGCAGCCCACAACATTATGAAGTTGACTGACATCGTCTAGCGTTTCATGGACATAATCTGGCCAAAGATTCTCTTTTTTTAGAGCAGGTACCTCTAAATCTACACAAATACATACACATAGCTCTATTTCACTCTATCCAAAAAAAAAATCCTTTGACTAGAGAAGGAAAGAAGGAGCACAGGAGTTCACAGCTGCCACATATTTACACCTTTGTTCCAGAAAACATCCTGTCTGTACTGCATTTGGGTTTGTGCAGGAAAAAAAAAAATTGATTTTCTTCGATTTTTGGGCTGAGCATGTTCTTAGAGAAAAACTGATTTGTGTGCCCTGGTAACCTACTGAGCCACTATCTGAACTGTTTGTTAACCTGCCATTGTGGGGTTGTGACACAGCAAACCTCAGCACGTTTGCTGGTTTTGGTCAAACTGCTTCAGCAATTTGGGTCCCATGCTGGCTGAAGTATTTTGGCTCCAACAGATTGCAGGAGTTAACAAAGATGGCAGAGATTATCTGTGCTACAAAGCTAATTCCTACCCAAACTTTCTCCACAAATGGAGGAGTTCCCAGTTCAGATTTTTCAACATGGCCATACATGCAGCTTGGCTCCTGGCCATCACCTTTGAAAAGCTCAAAAATTTCAAGATACAGGATTTGGACCTTTCTCTATTTCAAATCTCACAGGACCACTTCCTACCTGACCTTCCTCTGCTTATGCTGTGAGCAGTTCGAGAGCGGCCCATCATTCGGCATAGCCGTGCATGCCATGGCAATGAATGTTCCACCAGAGGAGGGAAATACAGCACAGGCTTAGCAAACAGATTGTGCCCCCCACGTGGGAGTACTGAAAGGCCACCTCCCAGCCTCAGGCCAGCAAAGACTGTTCCCCCTCAAACTCTGAAAATCCAGGTTTCCCCGAAACAAAAATTGCAGCCTTCCTTTCCAACCTGCTAAAGAAAACAAACAGCTTTGGGGTCCTCCTCCCCTTCTTCACCTCCCAGAGTTGCACAACCCACTCTTGACTTAGACCTTATTCAGTGCGTCTTCTGGCATACGTCCCTCTGAAGACAGAAGGGGTAACATTTCAGATCACCACTCGGTCACTTTAGAGGATAGCCCCTCTCCATAGCACCCAGGAGTGCCTTGTCTTTCCCAGAGCCAAGATTTCCACCTTCAAGCATAGCATTTATGAATCATCCTGGTTTACCCATTAGAGAAATGATGTTTGATGCAGTGCCTCCGAACTGAATGATTTGTCAAGGTAACTGCAGCGGGAGGACATAGCATTGCTAGAAGCTAATGTATTACTGTCCTGATAGATTCATGTCGTTAAATTGATGGCTGACATTGCTGGACCTTTCAGTGGAGAAACTGCCTGGGCCATCAAAAATGCCATGTTAAAAATACTGATATTTATCACTTACAGGGTGCTTTATAGCCTTGGAGCTATTTACAAAAATTTACCAGGAGATCTCCTGTTCCCGTGGTGGGTAGTCCACATAACTAACCCTACTCTCATCTTACAGAAGGAGAAATTGGGAGACCTCATGAACTCAATTATCAGCACCGGCTGAGTACCCACAGATCCAGCTGAACACTGTAAGAGTAATAAGAAAAGTGCACCTGAGTCATAAACCTGTAAATACTGGGCTACAGTGAAAAGATTGTCACAAAGAAAAATAAATCCTTTTCTTTTGCAAAGGAATATGAAAATATGCCCTTTGTTTTTAGAAATGTGATACCGTATCTCTGTATTAGGAACAAAGGAGGAATTCTGAATTGGCAAAATCCCACCCGGTGTCGTATCCCAAACCCCATTTCTAATGTCCTGTTAACCTCTCTGCTTGTTAGCATCAGATGTCACAGAAATTCAGTTAGCTTCCTAATAAAAAAAAAAATATAAGCAATGCAGTATCTGAGTGTTATTTTAAGTTCACCTTCTTTGGTAGCTTTTGTGTCGGTCCCAGAACTTTACAGCAGACCACACAAGACAGTCCCTTCCTCCAGAAACATCTCCATCAGTATCACATTTGCAAGTAGCAAGCCTATTTTGAGAACAGACTAAAAACAAACATCCTGGCAATGCCCAACCTCCCTTAACTGCCCAGTGACTCCTTCTGTGAAGAAAAATGAAAAATGGGTTCTCCCTTGTAGGCTATCAAAACACTGGCAGTGCTGCAAGGCTGTTTGTAAGTGTTCCTTTCCAGTGCCCGATTGCAAAGCTGTGTTGTGCTCCTGGGAGCTCCCACACACCAATACAAGTGCTGTTTGTATTACTTATAAAAATAACGAGGTGATTTCTCCTTCCCCTTGTCCTTCCAGCTGTCACTTCTGCACACTCCTGGCTGCAGAGGCCGTTCCCGCTAGCCTCTGTGGTTTTCCTCTCCAGTCACAGGTGCTACCAAAAGAGCTCTGGGAGCTGACGTTATCGCTGCCTGGCATTTGCCTCTGCTGTTTTGCCTTTTCAAATTGCTGCGTTCCTAATAAAGGTGAGACTTTCAAAGCAAGCAAAGGGGACACTGTACTACAGTCTATGAGGTCTTCAGGAACGGGAATTCAACACCTAAAACTCCATCTGTGCTTTTGATAAACCTCTGTCCCCGAAATGAAAATGAGTAGTGCAGTATTTTTGACATCTGCAAAGTAAACTACTGAATGGTCCAGCCTTCCCTACCTTCAAAGTTAACAGTGACTTCCCTTAATCCCCACTCTTGAAAAATGCATCAGGCGTATATCTCCATTTGCAGAGGACAAAACCCAAACCAGTCAGCCCAGAGTAGCTTTGATCTTATTTATTGAAGTTGTCTTTGTGAAACATGTTCCTTTTAAAAGTCCGTTATTAAAAGTCCAGAATAATGAGACCATTAAAATAACTTAGCACAGGCTGGGATCAATTAAAATAAATGGGCAGGAATAAGGACTTCAGGAACAAGTTGCTTCATCAGGGAATTCTGCACTCAGCTGTGTCTACCTTGGCATCAGTATATACTGCATGTATATTCATAGCACCTCGATTCAGAGTTACATATAGCTAAATGCCATGGTTATTGAATCACCTAAAATGTACTGTCTTTTTTTTAAGGTAGAAAGATTGTTTTTAAAAAACAGTGTGCACCAGTACACTGTCAACGAATGTTTAGCGGTCTCTTCTCTTTTACTGCCAGATGTAATTACTGTACCAGCTTTCCAGGTATATAAGCCTATGCTTTAGTTTATTTTGATACAGGAAATCAGGTATTTAAGGCTAGACTATTCACAGAGCTGAATGACTTTCAGCGGGATTTGGGGAAATCAACCTCCTTTTGTTTAAAATTGCAGCCAAAGTACGTAACTGAATAGGGATGAACAAGCTTAACTGGAGATTTTTTAGCTCACCAAATCTTCTGCTTTCTTGCCAAACTAGAACTAAATCTAAAGAAGGGGAGATGTTGCTGAATATACCCTTGCATAAAGAGAATTTTTTCTGATGAGACATAGCCTAGATATGAAAGCAGTTATCAGCAGGAAGAAGGGATCCAGAAAAAAAGAATAGAGCAGCAAGGTAAAAAACTTTGGAACAGGAAATCATGTGCACAGTGTCTCTCATGGCTTGAAAGTAGGTAAAAGTCCTTTCTTTCTTTCTTTCTTGTTTACATTACAAATAGTAGAATAACTTTGCAGGAGTGCTTCAAGATCTGAATAATACTTTCATGTCTAAGACCTAGCATACCATTCCAATCTAGGAAAGCAATCTAGAAAAATGAGGTTAAAGCACTGTATTGGGACTCAGGAGAGCCCAGTAAGACTTGAGCTCAACCACTGATTTTCAGTGCAAGGGGTCAAACCACTAGTCTGTCCCCCAGGTCTTTTTGTCTGGTTAATGTGACTTTTTTGTCTGTTCTTTGCTATAATCTTACTGTACCATGGCTGCCTGTCCATGCAGAGATAAAAATGATGTACATTGTGGGAGAATGAAGTTTATTTCATGGTACAGCTGGTTAAAGCAAAGAGGCAGCACTGGGAACAGATACTGGGTTTTAAGCACCAATTGTCCCCCAGGTTGCCCACCCAGACCTGCAGACCCAACAGGTGCTAGAGCAGATCTGTCCACAGGTGCTGGATCGTGGGCTGGCACAGCCTCCTCAGGACAAGCCCTTCTGCTCGGGATCTGGGTCCATGCTTGAACTGGAGTCAGACTCTAGCCATTCCAGAGAAAGGCAGAGAATGGGAGACTAAGAAAAGCCACAGTTCCTCTATCTTGATCTAGAGGAGAAAAGACAAGTGGTGGGCCAAGAGCTGCCAGGAGTAGGGGAAAACTGGAAAAATTATGGGACATGGCATTTTCCTGTGCATTTTTAAGAAAGAACATTTGTTTTTAGCATACTTCAGCTTAATCTTAGAATTGCTTTCCACTAGTCTCCACCTGACCATCTATACCAGGTTTAGTTGAAAGAGCTTCCAACTTTATTAGTTTTCCTTCAGGTGGTTTTCAGTAACTCTCTCTATGCATGAACACCATCTGAGCAAGAACTTGCATAATGAGAAATTGCATCTCAATAAAAAGCTTTCAGGAGGCAAGAGTTCTCCAAGGCAGGGAGTTATTAATGTATTTGAGCATGCTAGTTAAGCAAGGTAATTAATATATCTCTGAACATTAGGTATGCATGGCCAACTCTGATATCTGTCAGCAAAACATAATCTGGGTAATTTCTAGCATATAAATTGAATCTATTCTTGAAAAACAATTTCTAATTATGAAGACTAATTAATTTTGGGGAAAAGCCTGCTTTTGTTTAACTGGAACAATAAATTTAATTATGATAACAAACACCCAGTGGACAAACAGTTCTGAAGAACATCGTATCTGTCCACAAATAATCATTTTCTTTTATTTAAAACTTGATCCTGTTATTTCAGCATGAGAAAAATAACTGCTTATTGCAAAGATGAACATGATTTCCTGTGTTATATTTAGGGATATATCTGATATTAAACACATTTGTAATGGTGCCAACAGGATACACATATGCAGCTAGGTATCACAACCTGCTCGGGGCTCAGAAGTGTGGGTGAGATTCAATACCACAGACAATTGATGAAAAACAAGTAGCTGGAACAGAAGGTATTTTTTAATTATCAGCTTCCAGCAGCCTGGGTAGTAAATAGAAAGCAGTGGGGAAAAAAAAGTTGAGCTGTGCCAAACTTTCTTTTTTTTCTCCTCAGGACAGCAGTCACCCTTAAAAACTAGCAAGGCATGAATCAGAACCTACCCTTCTTTGTCCCTCCTTACATTCAGTAACGTTCTGTTCAGATGCACTCTTTCATGGCTGGGGCAAAGCAAGTATTTCGGCGGTCCCAGTGCCAGTCCCTTTAGCAGGAGTTGCTGGGGAGCCCATTTCAAATAAAGCTGCAAGTTTGCAATTCTTAGCCTCTCAGCTCTTCCAGAACTTCCCTATTTTTGTCTGTTTTCTTCTCTTCCCTGAGCAATAGGTGAGGACTGTTTGGTGTAGGAGATTCAGTCCAATATCACAAGACACAGGCTTGCAGAGAGCAAATATTCTGCCGAGCATAGGAAGGTTGGGCTGGGCAGGCTAAGGGAGGAATGAGCACTGATGGGGAAGGCTGATGGAGAAACACCTGCTTCCATGGTTGGGGAACAAACCATGCGAGTATAGTGGTGTCATCAAACACCCCTTGTCAAAACAGAAGAAACCCTGGCTCTGTGCAGACATGCCATGCAGGACCATTTCTGCCACAGGAAATAGACCACGCTTCCCCTCTGCCTCCCATCATCTGTCCTCAAGCGTGGGGAGGTGGCAGTGATTTCACACCTCCATGCAGCTGGATGCAGGATGGATGCGAAGGAAGATCCTATCAGCTAGGTCATTTTTGTTCCCCTCTTTCCTCCTTTCTGGAAGGCTTGTGCCACATGGCAGAGTTGCACTGTGATGCCCGTCTAGCAGTTTTCAAAATACAATATCTATCTTTTGCCCACGGCTGATAGCTGTTTTTATTTACTCTAAGGTGTTACACTCTGCCCTAGTTTGCGTGGGATTTGAGATTAGAAAGTGAAGTTCAAACAGCCAGTTAAAATTGCTGAGATCTGGAAAGGGAGCAGCACAAGAAGCTCGGATTCCCCTGAAGCAGGACAACAAGCCTTTGAAGTCTTTTTCTTTCGCTCAGCCATCTGACTTGTGTGCAATTCGTGGCCCTTGGGGTTAAGATTTGCATCCCAAAAGAAAGAGTTGAGAAGTAGCTGGTTTCAGGCACTCACACTTACAACCCAGAGACTTCACAGGCTTCATGGATAGCTGCATCGTTTCTCCAAGGCCTCCCTAACCCTGGTGCTAAGGAGTTATTCCTGTCAGAAACCCTGCGCACAGTGCTGAGTCAGGTGAAACATCAGCAGGGAGGTGGCAAACTTGCTTACTCTTATTTTTTTTCATGATCATTGCTTTTCCTTGCAGAGTACCTGGCTTATCAGGGAAAGTTCTTCACAAAGGAGTGCTTCAGCAATGAGACATGCACTCAGATGACACAGGAAATAAAACAAAGGGAAAGAGAAAAGGGGACTTGGGCTGTCTGAATCTCTGCTAACGGCAGCTTGGAAGCATGTAGAGCCTTTAAAAGGCTTGGGATGAAATGCAGCTTCAACTTTGAAGTACTGTGAACGTAAGCTAAGGATCATCCTGAAGGAGAGACAAATACATCCTTCTTCCTCCCTCAGAAGCCCTTTTTTCCCACATTTGCTGTTTCACCTCCTGCTACATTAACCTCATCACAGCTGGAAGTTTCTGAGCTGTATTCCCAGGAGTCACCACCTATGAACTTGAGGAGAATTGCCTGATTTGCTGTCCTCATGCTCAGGGTTAAAGCAGGGACTGGATTTGGGAGCTACCCATTAGTCCTTCAGGCTCTCATTTGGCCTCAGGCAAGTCACCATAGATAGTACTTTCAGAAATCTCCCAGAAATTTCAGAGCCCAATTAAAATAAGAAGTTAAATAGAGCTGACCAAGCCATGCAAAACTTGTTTGGTAAAAAGAAGAATGTTATCAGCACCTGTCAAACCCAGCTGGGTAGGTCTGCTGCACCATCAGGCTTCTGAAACAACGACAAGTGAACCTGGGAGGACAGGCTGGGCAATTTAAGAGACAGCTAAGAAAAGACACGCTTTGTCAGAGAGCACCCCTGTTGTCAGACAAATCAGAACACAGATAATTGCAGTATTAAGACATATCTAACAGAGAAATGCATTTGGAAAGAACTGGGAGTAAACGGAAAGATAAAAAGAAAAATTCTGCAGACGCTTAGCATAAAACATCATCACCCTGATACCACAAGTGAGCGCAACAGGAGTGAAATTTCCATCACTCTGCAGCTACCAGCAGTTCTTGAGGGAGAAGGGAATCCCTGCAGAGTCAGGAATAGCAGCATCTGGCTCTGGGCTGAATTCCCAAGGTCGTTGTTAAGCAGAGCAAGAATTTGGCTGCTGCTGAGACTTGAAATTCTGCAAAAAGCACGGTGTTGGGCCAGCAGAAGCATGTGGAAGATGACCATGCAGACCTCTGCCAGAGAGCAGCAGTACAAAGAGGGAGGCATGTACCACAGCCACAAAAGTCATCCTCTCTCCTTACTGAGGCACCACAGCACTTCAAGTCCATGTCTCCAACCACACTGCAAGGATCCTGTCCATCCAGGAAAGTACCCAAGAATACGCTGTGGGGTGGAAGTAGCTGAAGATTTTATCATTAATGCTGCAATTGCATTTAATTATTTCACATTCTAACCAAAGCAACTGACTCTCAGGTCATCTGCCATACAAAGAGTGCCAAGACTTGACTGCTTTTGGTGAAAAATCCCTGCAATTACAAGATTCCTGGAAAATGTCTGATTTCAAGAAAGCGGAATTTTGTGGTTGGAGCACAATACAGGTCAATTCCAGCCAGCTGTAAATGTGATCCCCTTTCTGTAGAGTAGAGATCCAAGACACATAAGGTGGTTTTCACTAGAGAGTTCACAGCAAAGCAAGTTGCAGAAGGAAAATCCTGACTGCATTGATTGGTTCAGGTACACAAAGGCAATTCTCATTAGCAAGAAAGTCATTATTTAACATAATCTTTATCTTCTCCTTGAAGAGACAATTGGTATGTGACCGAAGGTTTTGTTTCCCCACCCATCAGCCTGGCCTCAGAGCCATCTTAAACCTCTTCATTTTTTGCTTTCCTGCAGGACTCTCCCATCACAGGATTTAGATGCTTCATAAAAATTAATGAAAGTTTTACCCCCACTTTTACACACTTTGAAGATGCAGGCAACACTACAGACTTGTTTTAAGTGCCCAATATGAGATAATGTGAGTCTCATGGGTTTCTAGGGTACCTAATTTTTTTTTTATCTCTAAAAGCAGCTCCCGGAGAATTCTGTTAAAGACATGACTATGAAACATTAGGAATAGAGAAAAACAAGATGTGATTTAATCACATCATATCCAACTTCAGGCACCTTACAGAAGATAAAGTCGGTCTTTATTTGCTTTAACCTTCCTCCATAGTCTCTGAAGAGAAATAAAGTAACTTGTCTCCACATGGCTCTCCAATACCTACCCTCAGTCTCCTCTCTCCACCTGTCTCCCTCTTGACGGTGACATGCATTTCCTCAAAGGTAATAATGAGCATATTTCCAACAGCTTTTCTGATTCAGTTCCCTCTAGCTCAGCACTGCTTCATTGCCCTTATGGAGTCAACAGTGCTTCCAAACAGACTGGCTACAATGCAGCGGTTCCCATTGTTATTACGACGCACTTGCCTACCTTTGCTTTTGATACTACATAAGCCTACAATAAAATGCCAGTCTGTGCTCCAACAGATTGATAATTACAAAGGATCTCTCTGTCCTCCTGATAAAAGAGTGATGAAGAGAATCAGAAGGACCAGTCTGTGATGCTGTCCCTTTATTACAAAGATGTTAACTAAATTTTGTTAAATATTTGATGGTCTAGCTATTTGCAAAAGGAATGCTGTCACTGTTTCTAGCCATGAGTATAAGGTGTGGTCTCTAGCAAGGAGGCAGAAGTACTTTTTTCCTGAATATGCTTTTTTTTTTTTTTTTTTTTTTTTTTTTTTTTTTTTTTTTTTTTAAAGTCACTGGATGTGCATATGGCAAGCCTTGGACTGCAAAAGCACAGAAGGGCAGCAAGTGCCTGTGTGACTGGAATCACTACCCAGGTTGCAGAAACTCAGCATGCAAAATGGTTTGCATTTGGGGGGCTAGACTAGATGACCTTTAAAGGTCCCTTCCAACCCAAGCTATTCTATGATTCTGTGCAAAATGAATGCATCTTCTTCCCTGCAAAGGCAGGCCCAAAGAGCCACTTGCAAAATACAGCCTTTGCTCTTGAGCTGCTGTTGCAGCTGCAGTCTGGACACTGAGGCTTTCAAAATGCAATAAAAATATCATTTGAACAGGAGGGAAAGAGTGTGATATGTGCTTTATAGCTAAATAATTAACAAAATGAATTGAAAGGACTGTAATATTCATAGCTTTAAATATTTATAAATTAATTTTAAAAGTCACTATGTAGTATTGAATTATCTTTAAAAGCCTGCCAATCTAGGACCTCTCAGTTCCATTTCTGCTTGTTATTACAGTTATTAATGCTCAAAAAATGACAGGTGTTTGGCAAGAGAGATGAAATGCAGGTTCCAAAACAACAGCAGTAGCTAATGCTTCTGCACTAGTGCACGGTCAGCTACTCTGCCTGGAGTCACTGGAGGAAACCCAGGCTCCTTTATTTCTCTCCAGAGTGGACGCGGTCAAAGCTAGTTGTGCCGATAAACCCCGCCAGGCACTGATTCCTGACCCATTCAGCGTTGGCAACAGCTCTGTTGCTGACTGCCTGATAAAGGGGCAAGGAGAAACACACCCCTGGGATCCTTGCCGGAGCACTTCACAGATATGGTGTAAAAGGCTACCCGTGATGAGGCAGACCAGTCCAGCAAAGAGTCTATTGACTAAAGCTATACGTTATTCCTCCTTGTCACCACAATGGTCTGCACATTCTAGCATGAATTTAACTTGTTTTTTATTTGTCCTAAGATAAATGAAAAATATAAATAATACGGTTGGTGACATTCCACTCTGCCACCACGTTACCATGCAAGAGGAGACCTATATCTGCTCTCCTACCATCAATACTTGAAAACATTCACCATGAAACAGTCATTTTACTGGATATGCAATTAGACACGCAGTTCCTTCATGCTCACAAACACTACAGGCACCAAAACTTCGTTGCTCGTGTGCCCCCCTTACAAACGTGAGGCAGCAACTGCACAAGAGCCCTGATCCTTTTTCAATATCCCTGCATTATGTAGCTCCTTTGCTTCCCTTTGATACTTATATCTGATAAATACTCTGTATTCGTGTAACAGCAGGAGACCATTACCCTTTGACAAGAGTCTGTTTTCACTGACATTATCTCTAAATTATTCGCATTTGATGTGACTCAGATGGGTTACACTTAAAGAGGCTTGCATGGCAGTACTTAGAAGAACAACAGAAGTTGTCAGACTACTTTTTTTATATCAACTAAGAAAATCAAATCATTAGTAAGAAAAAAAAAAAAAGGAATTTCAATATTACATGTGAATAGCTGGAGCTTAAATCTTTCCAGAACAAGAATGAAAAGTCAGTTTATGACTTACAGAAGAAATAATTTCATTTAATTTTTTTAGAAGGTTTAATAGTTTAATCCAGAGCATTGCTTTAATCACAGCCTAGGACTGTACCTCAAATAGGGCTGAATACCATAGTAGAATGGATAACTACATGTATGAGCAGAGCACTTCCGAAATGGGACAGAATGAGATAATAGCCAGTAAATAAGATACAGTTTTGTAAAGATACTTCTCAAGCCAGGAGATCATTCCTGTGAGCAGTTGCCATATTTTTTAATGGATGCATCTTCTGTTCTGTTTGTGGAAGGTCTTGTGCTCTTGTTGAATCTGCTCCTGAGCAGTTCTGGTGCTTCACAGCACAGGCAAGGGGAGAAAAGCGCTTAAGAGAGGCAGATCACCCTCTGTCTGGTGATGTAGATTACCTGAACTTCTCTGCTTTTCACTCACACTTTCTAGCAATTTCCTGTCTTGACTTAATCTTTAAAAATGAACTAATTTAAATAACGATGCCTCTCTGGCAGTCAATTGCTTTCTCCAAGTGAGCTGATGTAAATCGAGTAGGTGGCTTGTCGTCATACCACAGAAACATCAGAGAGATGTAGCAAACTTCAGCAGGCTGCAATTAGTGTTTTCAGAGCAATTTATGTGGTTCATTTGCTAGTGTCTCTGCTGGTTGCTCCTACACAGTGAGGGTTTCTCTTCATGGTTACAGATGCTACTCAAAGTCATTTTAATACTTTTCCTTCCTTTAGAATCACTCAATTTATGAGATTCTGTATCACACGTATGGGCAACTGAATAAGTTGGAAATAATTTGGACGGCAAAACGTACCCTTTTCCAATTCAGAAAGTGCCTGTCTACAGAATATCATCCTTTCAGACATGCTATACAAAATTATTTGTTGACTTATTTCTAAGAAATATGACAGCCTTACAGCTTGTTAGTGAGAAGTCTGTAGCAAGGATTTGGTATTTCATGTCTGACCTTTGAATGGGAAACAACAGTTGGAGCAGTTATTTCTTGTCACTGAATAAATTAAAGTAATCCTTAGAGCTAGGACTGCAGTTTGGATTCTCAAGAGCCTGAAAAGGCCTTTCTGCAAGTCTCCTCTTAAAGTTTTTACTGCAGCAAACACTGGTTGAATAATTGCCTGTAGTTCTTTTTTAACATTCGTTGCAATTGAGTGGAATCAGAAGCAGGGCAGATGCTTTGTGGCAGACAGCCCCTGTAACAAGCTGATACAGCCTCGGGAAGGCAGAGCAAAGGCACTGACACCCTCCTGGTCCCAGCCAGCTCATCAGCCGCACTGACAGCAAACATCTGGCTGGGACTCCTCACGTGAAGACCCCAGTAAGCATCCTTCCCCTCTGTTCCCCTCAAAGGAGTCTCTGGGAGGATGATTTCTTCCCAGATTATGACTGAGAAGATTTTGATGCAAGAAGCAATCAAAGGAGAGAGTTTAGATGTTGAGAGGATAATCCTCAACTATATGCTTTAAAAAGGGAAGAAAATGAAGATGGTCTCTTTAAATCACAGAGGTACATGAGTTTATTTGGCTAAAAAGCCCTGAGGCACTTGCTCCTTGATGGGAAGGCAGGGGGAAATGACAGTAGTAACCTGGGGAGAATAATGGCACCACGAGGACTGATGACATTAAAAACTGCAGTGCCAGCATCCTTCCCACTGCAAAACAAGCTCACACTTTAGATCCCTCCCTTTCCTCTACAGCATTTCTAAACATTTCTACAAGTGGCTACTTTTATGCTGAGGTGAGAGGACCGCTGATCAGTGTCTCAGATGTGAACGTTTTATATAGCAGAAGCTGCCCATCAGGATGATTTCCTAAGGAGCATCTCATAAAATAGTCACCTAACAGCATATATTAGTAAGGGGAACATGTGACCATGGGCTACTATTTCATTTTGCTGAATACTCAAGTAAACTAGATTTGGGATGAGGACCTCAACTGCATACTTAAAAGCCAAGAAATAGTGAGATCCAGCTGCTGCCACTGAAGAAAGAAAAATTCAGACTGAATGCAGACGTTTAAGAGTTCAGGTAAATAACCATGGGAACAGAGCATCTGGGGAGTCTGTGAGTGGGAGCTGCATTACAAAAAACACAAGGTAGTTCAAATAATTTTAGTTTTTTTTTAAAAAAAGAAGGATTATGAGCTTGAGGAAGGTAAAAATAATTTTAAGGTTTCTCCTGTCTTTGTTTTGCAGTTCAGACTAGGTAGTAAAAATGATTGTCCCTTTCTTTGATATCAGTGATAGGAGGCATCCGTGGAAACATTCAAGGCCAGGTTGGATGGGGCTCTGAGCAACCTGATCTGGTTGGAGGTGTCCCTGCTCCTTGCAGGGGGGTTGGTCTAGATGGCCTTTAAAGGTCCCTTCCAACCCAAACTATTCTATGATTCTATTTGTATCATCTAGTCTGACCTTGGATTTCTTTGATAATGATGGTATCCTTGGTTGTGATAAGGTGTTAAGAGAAGTCACACGTCATTAGCATGGTAGAGGTGTCTCAGAGGATGCAATCTCTGCCTCATCTGGGGGCTCTGCCCATCTCAGAGCCAGGCTGGAGGCTGCTGGAGAAGAGAGGTTGAAGATCACACACTAGCCCAGCTGCAAAAGCTTCCACAATGAAGGAAGCAAGCTGTCCACACTCCCATGCTTGGTGTGAGCCAGTACACATCAATGGCATGATGGAACTTTGTGCTAAAAGGTATGAAAGGCTACAAAGCATCCAGCAAGCACACTCCATCTGCCACTGCCTCAAAGCACATCCAGACCAGGTACCGCTGCAGATCAAGGCCACCTGAGGACACAAAGGCCTGGATTTGCCACCACTTCAAACATCATTTGACATTTTCACCTGTGCAAAATATTATGCATAAAATCATGCTGCACATGAGTGTGATGCTTTCTTTAGCTGACAAGGAGATGACAAGGGAATGTCTTTGCAAACCAAGACACTGAAAGTGTGACATTCAGGCCCTTTCACCAGTAAATTCATTGAAGACAGGCCCTAAATCTTCATCTTCTTTCTCTAGGGAGAAGGAGGAACAAAAGGTTTCATATCTTGGTGATCACCTTTACAGGTGCCCCTGGATTTCAAAAGTTTAAAGAGAGGAATTTTTTTACCATTTTGCAGGACATTAAGACAAAGCCTTCAAACGACCCAGGACATTTCTAACTCCCAATGTTTTACTCATACTCTAAATAAATTAAGTCATTTTGAAAGTTTTGCATCCAGTGTCCATTCTGCCCTCATGAAAAGCAGATCCAATATTTATTTACTTATGTAAGACTGTCTCCTCTGGGCACTGGGCCCAAGTGTAACAATCATCCTCTATTGAGGAGATGGCTTTGAACCAAGCCATCTTCATGAAGCCTCATTTACAGTTGTGTATCAGCCAAACAACCCAGCTACAAACAGAAACACCAACAGGAATTGCTTAAGTACCCTGGTACTTTGGAATTGAGGTTTGGCAGAAGAATAAAACACAAAGATATACCCTTTGTGCTGCTGTCTTTTGAGCTCTTTGACGAAAGCTAAGGCTTGCAAGGTAATTTGAAGCCATGTAACACACACGAATGGCTATAGATAACGCAGACAAGTCAAATTAAACAAGCTAACTAATATTAGAAACAAAGACTGTATTTCTGGTCACAGCAGCCATCTAGGCGGAGTATCTAATTCCTGCCAGAGCTGAAGAAGGAATCAATATTATTGTTATTTGTTTGTTTTTAACTCTTATATTATAGCAAATTTCTAAATAGAATGAGACAGATAGATTTTCTACAATATTTTTTGACACTAGTCATATAATTTATTTGAATAAGCAGCTCCCCATTTTCTTCAAGAACATTTTAGGTTTTTATATGAAGCAAAAATATCTTTAAAAACAATGTCTTTTCTGATTTTTCTTCCAAGCTGTAAATTTTCTCACATTTCTGTTTTAGTGAGTAGACACTGACAAAAGTTTAGGTATTCTTTTAGTTGGTCCTGGCTCTTTGGCTGCATCGCTTGGCAGATTCCTTGGGAACCTCACACCACACAGCCTGCTGAGACCCAACAAGCATGCTTGAAATTTGGGACACAGGACTGCTTTCCATCCCACTATATTCCACCTTCTGGCAAGCACACATCATTCCCTGTGTCAGATGTGGGGTTTTATGTAGAAGGAAACCAGAGCCCACAGGCAGTGTTACAGAGCCCTGGCCAGGTACCCAGTTTGGATTTACAGGAGGCCAGTACCTTAACCCTGCAGAATAGCTCTTTAACAGCTCAGATGTAAACTTAAAAGGCATCTGTAACTCACAATAGCACACACCTCCTCTAGTGCTAAGCATTTCCATAGAGAAGCCTTGAAAGCACAGAAAAGGAGCAGTTTTGGTGAGGATAAAGATGAAAGGCTGAGAGTAAGATCATGGAAAAGAAACCTTGCACATGTACTGATCCCAAAGCTCCAGCTCCTCTGGCAGCTGCCACACTCACACTTCCCCAGCTGTCCCTTGCTTGAGCTCAGCCCCCTGCTCTCCTTGTGCAGGAGGGATTCATCAGATCTTCTTCCCTGGGCACTGAAAACTCAATCAGAGCAGCATGAGATGGTGGCCTTTTCCAGCCCCCTTTGCCAGAGCAGCCCTGCCTGGCCGCAGAAAGGCAGGGAGGAGGGAGTGGGGTGCTGCCCACTGCCTCACTCCACCAGAAATCCCTCCAGTTTGTTTAGAAGCACAGCAGCAGCTGGCATTGGCAGTGTCACCCGCAATGAGAATAGATGTTACTCATCAAGCGCCAGTACCTGAGCTGATACAAACTGCACTGGGTTTCCATGAAGTGCAGAGAGGAGAATTTTTAAATTGCCTTATACCTCAAGGACACTGGTCCACGCTCAAAGGTCAGGAGCATCGAAAAGCAACACGTTCCTGATGCAGCCAGCTTGAAGAGATGCAGAAAGGATTAAGCCACGGTGCCTGGCACTGACAGGCAGGGGAGGAGCAGGGTTGGGTAAATGTTTGCTGAGATGTGGCAAATGCAAAATTGATTTTCTTCTTCATTTAACACGTTTTTCACTCTCTTCTCCCCTTCTCCTCCCCTTTCTGATTAAATTTAAAAACAACAGTGACTTCAAGATGCAAACACACTTAAAAGTTTAGAGGAGAGGCATGGGGAAAGGGGTTTGAGAGAGGAAAAAGCTGTGTATCCAGCACTGTGAGCTAAACTCCTGAATTAGGAAAGCTGCAGGGATGCAGAAATGGTACAAAAAGAGATTCCCTGAGGAAAGCGAAAGGAGATGGTCTCAGTTTCAGCACACTCCATAGGATCCGAGCTCCTGACTCTTCTGAGAGAAGGGTGACATGAACATGGCTGACAAGTCAGGAGGGACCATGCTCATGGTTTAGTTTAACTGGCACAGGCCCTTCTCACGTTCACTTTGCTTCAGATATAACAGAGACAAATTAGACATCTTCTGGAAGAGGAACAGTCCACCACAGATTTTAAATTGTCTTTAACAGACTTTTCAACTGTCTTTCACCTGGCAAAAGGCTGGGAGTATTTTGAAGATCTGTAACATTACCCTCATTTATTGCACAGCAGAAATGTCCTTGGGGGGTGAAATGGGATGGGAACATTTTAAATGGCAGCTATTAAAGTGTTTCGTCAAATATCAAAAAACACTTTCCAACTTTCCTGCCTAATTCAACCATTCAGGGCTAGTTGGGCTTGCAAATCAGAATGAGAACAAACAGGGTGAACTTCAACTTTTTAGCTTAATTTGTTACTTTTTATTTACTTACACACATCATTACTCATTAAAACCTCTGGAGAAGAGGAGAGGCTGGAAAGTCACGTTCAGCAGCAAGCCTGCAAAGGAGAAATGCCTTTTTCCTTTGCATTCAGCTATCTCACTATTGGAAACAATAAATTTTTAAAGCTTTCCTTAAACTCATATTCCCACTTTCTTCACCTCCTTTGCAGCAGTTTTGCAATCTCAGCTCTGCCAAAGTTTTGCAGTAGCACTGAGCACCCTTGCTCTCACAGTACACGAGCCCCTTGGCCTGTACCATCAGTGTTCATCAGAGCTTCTTTCCACACTCGGCATCCCTAGAGATGCTCAGTTTAATCCAGTACAGGTTTGCCCCAGCCATCCAAATTAGACCATAGCAGACAAGTTGTGTGGTGCTTATTCTGAATGTGCACACGCACTGCTAGTGCTAAGCTGAAAATCTCGCCTATAAGGATGGCAAGAAATAATTTAGAGGCAAAGGGAAGTGACCCAAGCTGTCATTCAGACTGACCAGCTTGTCACAAGTCAGTTCTGACTGGCTAGGTGTGCAGCAGTCCCTTAGACTCGGCTTAACACAAGTCTAACAGTAGTATGTCTTAAGATAATGATTACTTATTTTAAATCATACTTGCTCAGATAGAGTCCCCTGTTGGCTTTGGCTCTGCAAATCTATTTAACAAATGAACGTCATGGCAAGGTTTTGCATGGGAATAGCAAAGCAGAGGTGATTATTAGAAAAGCCCCAGTTCCCACACATTTAGCACAACAGCATAACACACAAATCCTCAAAATTCATTCCCTTTGCTCAGCTGCAGCTCAAAAACAATATATCCAAAGGCCCTTACCATCATACAAACCACACATGAAAACTTACAGGAAGCAGAGTGCTACTGGACATGTGTGTACCCCTAGGAGTCCCAGGACACAGCACCCTGGCAGCCACAGCAGTCCTGGAGGCTCAATTCCTCCCCATGGTCCTTCCTCCCTTTTTGTTGTCACTTCCAAGCCTTTCTTACCCTGTGGGACCTAAAAGTAAAATTATGCCAGTGACAATCTGGATATAGCAAGGTATCACTCCACACAACATACTCTACTGAGCCTGGTGGGGATTACAAAGCTAATTGTGTGTTGCATCAAAATCCGGATAAAGCTGAAGAAGCTTCCTATCAGTAGATGTACAGTCTGAACTGGATCTGTCCGTCTCACAGGCCTGTAGTGGACTAAGCTGCACTGGGTTTTCCGAGTTCTGTTTTGAAAAATACTGCATGTCATAAAGCTTCCTGAGAAAAAGCATTTTCCACACTTCACGAATCATGGCAGTGCAGTTACAAAGTTCAAATTCTACTTTGTCCTCCAGCTTGAATTTATGAACAAAGATCAGCTCAGAGCTTATCCTTAGGCTTGGCTCTGCCCCAGGATCTTCCTTTGGGACCACCCTTGCCCTTACGCTCCTTCCTCTTTTCCCTTGAGAGCAGAAGGTACACAGGAGACAGCAACCTGCTCCAGTGAGCCAGCAAAATCCAAATCCAGCAAGAGAGTGGGACGCTTCTGGCAAAGATGAGTGAGCCATGCCAAAGCATCCTCCAATATCTCCCTGCCAAAAAAAGAATTTTGGTACCCCTCATCTCGCTCTGTGCCAATTTATTTCTGCAGCAAGGGGAGTTTTCCGTGTGCTTATTAACTGTCTCCAGGATGTCTTAGGCAAATTACATTGCTGTCTTTCTCCTTGAATGCATCTCACTGAAATCTGTATTCCTGTCACCTGCCCCCACCTCTCTTGGTGGCAGCTACTCTGTTCAGCTGTTCTTCCACTTCGCATTCCTGTTAGACTAGCAATATCTGCATAATATCTTTGGGGGAAAAAAGTATTCTGAAATATAGCTTTTGTTTTAATGACAGAACAGCATATGCCGTCACTCCTCCAAGCATTTTCTAAGTGATGATAATGCTCTCAACTTATTTAACTACAGTATTTTTCCACTAAGGCTCTTTCTGTAACGATGCTCCCACCTCATTATCTTTCAGTAGCGGTGCTAGCAAACAAGCCACATGGAAGCCAAAGCGATACAAATTGCAACTCAGACAGACAAGAACTAGTCAGAGATCATAACAGACCCAAAAAACTAGACCTAAAAATAAACCAGAAGAGTCTGACATTAGGACTCTCTGGAACAGTTACAAAGAAAACAAACAGCCTGGACTCACTGTTCTTTTGCATTTCGTGCACAAGGAATGCCTTTGTTAAAGTATACTGTTTGCAGCAAACCATTGAAGCTTCACCACTGCCTTTTGCACCATGTGGTGGCTGGATAGGAAAGTGCCTTCAGATAACAGGCAGGCTCCCATTACCAGCTCACCATATGCTTCCCACCCAGCCCACGGTCAATCCAAGATGCTCCGAGCTGCAGACCTGCGCGTGGCACTCTGCCCAGTGGCTGCCTGCCTCTGCTGCCAGCATACGGAATGACTTCCAAAAGTCAAGCAGTAGAGGTGGTCCACGGGTAAGGTTAAAAGTTGTGAGATCTACCCTGCTGGTTGTCCACACAGGAGGAAAGACCCATGCTCATGTTTGTACAGCTGACACAGGGAGCACTGTCACTCCCCACCAGCACATTTGTCTCATGCACACAGACAAGGACCAGTGCCTGTGACCCAGCCCTGGAACAAGACACGTGCAGTGCAGAGAGCAGAGGGCAGAGAGTTGGTCACAAGATGGAAAAAGCTAAGAAGTCGTCTCCACACTGCTGCCCCAAGAGCTGCCTGTGGCTCACTTGTGCAACTCTCCCATTTGACAGCATCTTTCTGCCTCTTCTGGCTGTGAGAGCAACTGTGATTCCAGATGGTATCTGCTCCCATGTGAGTCCCACTCAGCGTGCTCACACACATGTTTTGATTTGTTTTGTTTGAATTTGCAATATCATCCCTGGCTGGACAAATGCAAAGTGACTCATTGGCAAAGATTTTTGAAAATTATTAAATTATTTACTTACTTTAATACAGATAGGAACCTGCTCATTAGCTTTGATTGCATGTGACTGTGGTTGACTTAAATTAAATTTGCCCTTCGAATTCAAAACACAAACAGAAATGACAGCAACAACAAACTCAGCAACATTGTCAGTCCTATGCCTGATCAAAGGAGGACAGGGTACGAGGAATCTTTTCTGCGGGGGAAGGCGGATTGCTTGGAGCACCCAGCACTGCTTTCCCTTCCCATGTGGACAGATGATGTCTGTTTCCCCACTGATTCCAGGAGTGAACAGGTAGCATGTGTGCAACAGCTCTTGAAAATCCCATTATAATAGGCACACAAAAATATCACGCATCAGAGAGAGGGCTATTTCTACACTCCCTTAAAATAAAGCCAAGGATTCTCCATAACCTACCATGCACGCTTGTATTCCCTGATTTGTTCCTAAATGAAGGTGGACGGCATCAGTTCCAGGAAACTACAGATACCCCAGCTCTACTCTGGTACGCAGGTGACACCACCTCTCAGACATGCGGCTGGCTCTAGGGCTTTCATTTATTTCAGAAAACAGTTGAAATATGAAAGTGAAGACAGAGACTAGAGAAGTTCTAAAGGCCTCAAAATGTCACCCTTGTTATTAAAGCAAAAAGAGAGTATGTAAGGCATGGGCTGAGAAAAGGACAAAAGTTATTTTTTATGAAAGAACCAAATTGCTTTTCTGTTCTCCAGCTGTTGCCTACAGCTTTGTTGACACTTCTACTAATAAAATGTGAGGACATGCTGGATGTGCCCTGAAGCAGACCTGCCCATGGGAGACATGAGGTTTCCTCCAGCTAATGACCTGGTAAGGAATATTTTCCCACCCAAGGGTTGCTTTTGGATGTGCTGCCCGCATCAAAGAGGAGTCAGGAGTGAGAAAGGGAAGGTGTGGAGTGACTGGAGGTGGTGCTGGGATCACCACCCCTGAGGTGGGGCAGCTGTAGGCTGGTGAGGAAGCAACATCCACATCCATCCCCACAGGGGCAATCAGAAAGGCAGTTCCTCAGCTTAGAGGAATACTCAGCTTGGATCTGAGAGCCAGAAGCAGCAGGTTGTGACACTAGAAGCAGTCCATGCTCTGGAGAGGATTTGGCTCAGACTGGTTCTGGCAGAGCTGCAAGACCCAGAAGGGGAACAGACAGGCAGTGCAGGGGAGCTGGCTGAGGGCAGGAAAAGATGCTCTGAGTATGTGCTCAAATGGAATCACTCAGAGTTAACTTTTCCCATTTGCTTGGCACATACCCTTCTGTGGCTTGTCTCCTTTGAGGAGTTTTCCCAGGCAGAAGTTAGATGAACATAAGGTTTGCAAAGAAATCTGACCTGTTGTCCAAACTGTCCTGAAAAGGTGCTTGATTTTTCCTCTATTTATTCACAGTACACCTCCCCCCAAGGTGGTAAGTCTCTCCAGCCAAATAATGCTCAGGCAGGACTTGAGAGGTGGAGTAGACGGGCTCCTTTCCTCCCTTACAAGCTCCCTTAGCCAACAGCGATGCAGACTCCTGTGTGAGAAGCACAGCACCTGCAAGTCCTGGAGATGCCATGGAAGTGCATTGGTTTACTTCAGGGTTTCACAGCACAGAATTAAACAAAATAAGTAAACCAGGCTATGATGGAAGCTAAAGCTTCCTAACAGCAGCTGGAGTTTGGCTTTAATCAGATGGCAATGCCTGCAGGTGCAGTCCACCAAACCCACACTGAATTGCCTCTTTCCAACCAGCCCTGCCAGGAGAGCTTCCTGCACCTTTAGCCAAGTCACTGAACAACCCTGAATGATACAAACATCAAAGGGGCTATTTCTCCTAACCTTCCAGCGACACTCCTGGGCAAATCCTAGATCTGAAAACCCTCCCAGACAGCCAGACACATCCCAGGCCAATCTCTGCGTAGGTGGCTGGTACCTCATACATGTCCACAATCCAGGCTAACACATGACACCCTGAGGAAGATTATAAATACTTGATCTACTTAATTCATGTCTCGCTGCAGACCTGTTCCAGATCTGTGGCCACAAGCAATCTCCAAGTGGAAGGAGAGGGCTGCCAGAACACCTACCAGTTTCCAAGATCAATTTAAGAATCCTATATGTAGTTTTAAAATGTATGTACAGCAGATCTGCACATAAAATATTCTTATTCCCTTGAATCTGTCCCAAACTAGACTCAGTGACTGAGTCCTGGATATTATATGTAAATTATGACTCATCACCATAACACCCAAATGCAGCAATTTCAATTTAGGATTGCACAGTCTGTCTGTACAGTCAGACAGTCTGTACAGTTCCAGTCCCCCCACTGCAGCACTAGATGTCTCAGTGGCTCTGACCAGTTGCTCCTGCATACATTTAAAGATGTACCTGTCAGGAGGACTGTGGTCTTCACCTGTCCGTGTGCATACATTGATTCCTCCTCACTTGATAAGCTGAACTGTTTGTATGGGAGATGCTTTAGCGGTTGTAGCCACAAAGCAGAAAAAATTTAATCCTGCTTTTTCTGATATTGAAAAGTGATCCTTGTTTTCCCGACACTGAGATCTATGGCTCTGGGGCCATGCTTCTTGGGCTCATCCTCCTTAACCACATGTTGAAGTCGGGGGCAAACTATGGTGTAGGTGAGCTGACATGCTGCTCTGCTCAGGAGGGAACAGAGCTGCAGGAGCAGCTACTCACCAGTGCTGGGTCACATCAGGGTCTGACAAGTCCCCAGGCTATGTGCTACTGAGCGGCACAAACTTGCATTGTGCTTGGGCTGATCCTGTGACAGAGGGAGAACAGGTTTGTGCAAGGCGCTTACATGGAGAACAAGTCACCTTTGTCTGCTCAGCCCCTGAGAAATTGTCACCCAGGTGGGCAGCAATCTTGTACCGAGCAGGCAGCAGACAAGGGGCTCTTCTTAACGCATTCCTCTTCCCTCCTTCAAGTGGTCCTTGCTGGCTCAGAACAAAAGCAGCTGAACAAGCAGCCACACATCCTTGCCCAAAAGGCAAAAAGATAAATGCCTCTCAACTTCATTTCATCTCGCTTTCTCAGTAGGCAAAAGCAGCTATTCCATGTGAAATCACAATGTGACATTGTGAAGGGTATCAGGGGAGCTCCTTTTGTTTTTAAAGTGAAAAAAAAAAATTCCAAACTTAATGGCAGCTTATTCTTCCGCACAGACAGGCAAATGCAAAGCCTGAGCAGCTGAGAAGAGCTCACTGCCAGCCCCACACCAGGAGCAGATCAAATCAAATAAAAAAGCAGATCAAAAGCAGATCCCTGCTTTACTGGGACTCCCCTGCATGGACTGGGTCTCATTTCCTAGCTCTTGCAGCAGATGGATTGCCCTCCATCACCCCCATCTTACAGTGGGAAATAGGCATGAGAAGATCAACTTTTTGTGTTATCCGTAGAGCTCTGAAGGAAGAGCTGGATTCTGCACCAGTACTCAATTTCCACACCTGTCTCTTAGCCCTGCCACAGTTCACCTGCAAAACATCACCTCAGACCATCCCCATCCACAGGGAGCTGGGAACTGGACTTCGCACTCCAGGGAAATTTCCTGGGGACATGGGTGGGATAAAAGTTTTAAAAGGTGAATCACACCTTTTCCTATGGAAAGCATCTGAGCTGTTTTCCAGCCCTTCTCTTTTTCTCCCTTTTGCAACTTCTAAAAAAACCAGGACATTTATTCAGACAGACAACTGGAAGAACAGCAAGTCCTCTGTAGGTTATATGACAATTTGCCAGGGTCCTGAGGCCCCTAGGAAATGGTCCAGCGATGATGGATGAAGGAGCCAACCAGAATTGTCACTCCACATCTGAGGCATTAATCAACTGTCAGGACGGCTGAGAGCATGGCAGGCAAGCCTGGAAAATGGGGCACCACACTGCAAGTGAAGCCCCTGCTTCTGGGACCCCCTGCAGAAAGAAAACACTCCAGGAGCGACTTCAGCTATGCTCAAGAAGCAGCAAACAGTCCTGGCAATTCCCTAGGCAGTTATTCCTAGAGAAAGCACTTATTCTTGCATTTAGAGAAATTTGTTCTCAACCCCTGCTGTGCTTCCCAGAGTCCATTACCAGCTATGGCGAGTGACTCCAGCTCTGTCAGTGGGAGAGCTCACAAGCAAGCCCAGCTCTCACTCTATCCTTCCCTTCTTTTTGTAAAATGTTTTTTGTTTTTTTTTTTTTCTGATTTGCTTCAAATTGCATTTTGAAGTTATTAAATTCCTTTCAAAATTTTTCTTTTTATTGTTTTTTTTAAATATAGGTAAATATATTTTAAATTTTTATTATATTTTTTATTTTAAAATAAAAACATCTATGTTTCAGCATAAATGGTCTTTTTCATCTTTAAAAACAGAAACGTTTTGTCACTTGAAAAAAACTCCCTTTGTTTTGTAGTGAAATTATCCAGCAAGAGCTAATTTCACTAAGTGTTTTGTTCCTTTGAAAACTCAACTGTAAGTTGAGATCCTTATATCTCAAAAATATTAGCACGTATAGAACAAAACCTGTAGAAGGCAAGCACAAAACAACTTCTGCAGCCAAGCAGGTGGCATCTCAGATCACTATTAAGCTGCTCTTTTCTGTTTCTGCCTCATTCCTCCCTACCATTCATTTCCATCTTTTCCCCAAGCTCACACATCTGTAGCTGTCCTTAGAGAAGTGGATGCAGCATTCCCACTAGCCTGTAGACTTAGATCTGTGCTACACTAAAATAACACAGCCCCTTTGAAGAACAGGAGAGACAAAATCTCAGTATATGTCAACATTAAATTCCAGCTTTTTTTTTTTTTTTTTTTAAGAATTTAACCCAGATTGGTAACTCATTTAATATCCACTGCTGCAGGCTCAACTCTGCTCTCTTGATGTAAACAGGCCTTCAGTGTATGATTTCAGCAGGACCATAGGAGCAGATATCTCCTGCATATTTTTATAACATTAAGCCAACCTCTTTACACGTAAATTAATAACAAAAAAATTCCAGATCAAAAGCCGAGAGTCATATTGCTGAAGTTTTTGGTTTCACAGCACATCTGATATCTCTGAGCTAGGAGAACAAGCTTGACATCCCCTCATCCAGAGATATTAAATTTTTCTGCCAGGCCTCAAAAGAGTTTTGAGGCATCAGATCACCACAGCTGACAGGTTTTAAGTCATAAACATCTGCTGAGCACAGCCCAGAAGGGATAGTGTCAAAACAGAGAGATTAACAGCATCTGCCCTCTCGCCTGGAGTGGTTCTTATTCTGTGCAGAAATGCTCTGGTCTCAGACACACTCCAAGGGCTAAATTTTCTCTTTCTCATGACTGTGTTTCAGAAGAGATCTGCAGCCCAGTAAATGAGTTTCAACAGCTTGAGGAGAGCAAGGAAGGGCAGCCCTGGCAGATGCAAATGTGCAGTGCACATTCTGCCCCTCATTTGTACTGTGCTGGTGAGACCAGCCTGAACTCCTGAATAATCTGGAATATTTTGAAGGGCCTTTAGTGACAGCTTTTGCAATGTCAGTGTCCAGACAGACTTAAAGCCCAGTCTGAGTGAAAATACTGTAGGGAAGGTACAGAGAGTGGAAATCCACCCCCCCACCCTCCCAAGGTTCAACATGATCTCGTAAAAGTGTTCCAAGGTAAAAGTGACAGATCATCATTGCTTCCTTAGTGAGCTAGGAAAACTGCTGCCAGTTGGAAGCAAAACCTGTGAGAATGCCTGGGGTTCTGCTGCCACCACCCTCCTCCTCCTCCGAGCGAGTCCTTCCACAGCAATCCTATTCCAGATTTTCGTTAGTGATGTGGGTCATGACAAACAGAGCAAAATCATGAAACTTGCAGACCACACTAGGAGATTACTTCCAATTCAGTGCTCAACAAATTCCCCCAAGAAGAAACTTCAACTTTATGCCTGCTTTTAGCACCTCATCACTCCCCATCAAAAAAAAACCACTACAGTTTGCATTTTGCCTTCATCACATGGCCACATAGGAGGAGGATCAGGATATACACTTTGCACATATAACGCAACCTATCAGGAACAGTCCCACAGTCCCAGTTCAGTTGTCTGCAGCCCTGTCAGTGGAAGTCTGCAATGCCACTGAAGCCTATAAGCTTCACAGTGTCAGGCTTAGTCAGTAATTAGATGAGAGATGGAAAATCCATGTGCCAAATAAATGGACTGCACAGTCTTGAGCCAGTCTGGAGTGGCTGGAAGGTAAAGGAGGGATAGTGGATATTTTAAAGCTGCCAGTGATGTTTTCTGTGTGATATGCAAGATCAAAGAGAGAAATGTGGAGCTGAGAAAGTGTGAGGTGGAAATACCAGCACATGGTGGAGAAGCTCCAAAATTTCCATGCAGGACATGCAAAATTTGATAGGTATGACTAGTTCTTTCTACTTCCATCTTCAGCAATTACTTGCATACTATTGAGCATACAGCTCTGCTCTCCTTCTCTCTCCTTTGCTCCCAGTCTTGCTATTCAATACAATTCTTCAACTCCAGGGTGAGGAGCAGCTGCAACAGAAGTTTCCCTTGCTAAGGCATCTTTCCACACTACACAGAGACAAAGGAAGTGTCTGTCTGAAGGAATTATCACAGCAAGCAAAAGACTAATGGGGCCATTCATTATCTTTAATTATATTCATCATCTTCTAGTGATTAGAACACAGTCATAAATTAAGATACATTTAAATCTGGTACATTTGAATGAACTGGATATCCTTTGAATATCTTATGGGAAGTGAATTTGTTCGGAGTAACGACGCTGTCACCTTGACAGGGCAGAGGGGATGCCTTAGCATGTCAGGGAGCCTTGCAGTACAGAAACAGTGGAATAGGAGAGGAAAGGATCAGCCTTTGCTTTGCTTTCTCATAGCTGAAGCTCCCAAGAGCTCAACTCCCAGTTTTCAGCAATTTCTCAAATACTGAAACAAAGAATGCAGCACTTTGTACGTCAAGAATATCTTAATTTTTGTTCTTCTCAACACAGGGGACAGGACTCTGTCCACAGAAGCAGCTCCCCTTGTGTCCAAGGGCTGATGAACGTGTGCTTGTATACTTGCATAAGGGTTACACATTTGAAGCCATTAATACACTGAACTCCTTGTGTACCCTAGGAAGTACTTAATGGGAATCCGCATTAAGGCCCAGCCCTTCTAAATCCCTCAGTTCTTAATGTTTGCACCATAAACTAATTCAATGTGAGGGATTAAGAGTCCGTGGTTTGAACTGGACCTTCCTGGGGGATAAGTGGATGGGAAGGTACATTCTTCCCCAGCTTTTACTCCAGTTTTACACACCTCTAGGTCTTCAGAGAGAACTTAACAGAGTTACTTCCCAGAAAGAAAACCACGGGCACAATTATTGTGCTTCTTCCACTTTCTTACACTCTCCTAGTCCTTAACTAGCAGAGCTCAGATAACACAAGCAGAGAGCTGTGCTGCCTCCTGCAACCCCACCCAGGGTGTCAGAGCACCCATGGTTCTTCCAGCATCGTGCCTATGCTGACCACTTTTGTATGCAGCTCGGAGACAAACTAATACACCCACATCTTAGGATGCTCCATTTCACTCTCTGGTATCTTAGTGAAAACCTTCAGGGATTGTAAAAGATGACCCCCATTTGCCACTAGAGAGAGCAGATCTACAACATTATCAGCTGTGCATTGCATCTAGAAGTTGGCCAAGTATAAACATTGCTGATTTTTAATGTAGATTAATGCACACAGATAAGGTATGTCAGTTTAACAGAACACGCTGATATCAGCTGATCGTCAGCGATATATCAGCATGCCTGGTTGTAACCAATATACATCATGTTACCCTGCATTTGGTGTAGACAAAGAATACACAGCCAACAAATCCCTGTGGGCTGGTCAGTCTTGTTTTCTGGAAAAGGCACCTGCTTCTGTCAAACAGACTGTCCCAACCGAGAACAAATGGCCATGTGGGTAAACAAAAGCTCTACTGTTATTTGTTCCTAGATACAATTTTTTTTTTATGATTAACCGCTGGAGTACCATAGTGCTTTATACCACAACAAGAGTGTACATCAACATCTCACACACCACACATCAACAGCCAAAGAAACCATTGCTGTTAAACAATCCTTCTGCCAACACAAACACCTCTTCATTGGCAGCAGAGAAACACCCTCTTTCCAGATTTGGATTTAGCTGCATGACAGAATTCATCCATGATCAAATTATTTTGAACTGCTTTAACTGCGTTTCCACTTTCATTGAAAAAAAAAAAAAAAAAGAAAAAAAAAAAAGTAGAAAAAGCTCAGCCAGTTTCATAAAAAAAAAAGTGATGGCTGGTACATTTCTTCAGAGAGCTAAAATGTTCGATCTGACTGGAACTTTTATCTGTGAATACATCTGCAGGGCCAGGATTACTTTGAAACAGGAGGATTTCAGAGCAAAATCAGTGCTCAGTCTTAGCAGCTGCTAAGAAATTGTTGAGTATCTTTAAAATCTCGTTTATTCCCATCACTGTCAAGGTAAGTCCAGTGTAGACGGCACACATAAAAGCTCACAATGCAATGAACAGAAGGTGAATAACAACATTGAATCTGAATTCAAATTACTTCAAACAATTAAAAAGAAAAACAGAGAAGAACAAAGCCAGCCTGAAGCAGAAGTAAAATACAAGTAAATAAATAAAATCAATAAAGGTCATTCTCACTTGTTACCCAATAAAATGAAATGCACTAAAATAAAAGAAAAAGAAAGTAAAACACAACAAGAACACAGTCTTAATAAGAAAATGACTCCAACACATTTCCTAATAAAAGTATTTGCTATCAATAAGTGCCTTCAGAACAAACGCATACTGCTGTCTGTGCTGATTCACATGGTGCAGATCTGGCTTTCTCTGACATCTCACACTGAGGTCCCAGAGTTTCACTGCCAGCCTAAGTGATACAAGACAAAAAAAAAAAAAAAAAAAAAAGAGAGTTCAGGCTGTTGTAGATAATGGGGAAAACATTAAGTCAAGGTGATGCTTTAGTCCTTCAAAAGCCCTAAACAAGGCTGTAGGCACTCTGCAGTAAACTGTCTTTGCTTAACGTTGGGCCTGGGTAATAAAAAATACATTTGATTCTAATTCCTCTTAGTTACATCTTTTCTATATATTTCAGGTTTATTTCTTTAGACTGACGCATTCAGAAAGAAGCATTTAGAAGCTTCTAATGAACAATATAAGTAATTTAAAAAAAAACTAAATTGGTTCTAGAGGAGGCTCTTTTTGTGTTAGTCTATGCACTTTTCTTTACCCTAAGTCACAGTGGCGTCCAGTTCACGCACATTTTCAAGTTTAGGTCACAGAACAGAAGAAGCGACAGCTTCTACCAAATCTAAATTCCTACCACCAACATTCACTTTCATTTGTCAGAAACACTGGACTACTTGTAGCAGTGGAGGTTGAGTAGCCATAGTAAAATGTCACTTTTCATGACAGCAGGTTTTAAAATCCCCCCTTCTCCCCTCCCCAGAAAGATCTCCCACAGAGCAATTGCACTCTGTCTAGCCTACCAGCCCACATATGCTGGGTTGTTTTCTGCAACTAAACACGCCTAAGAAAGTTTGAAAAGCTACTGACTATTGAGTAGCTCTATGCAATTGCTCTTTTCACTCCACAACTAGAAAGCACTTTATTTTCAGTTCATATAAGTAATCAAGCCATAAGTATGACCCAGCAATTATCTGAAGATAAAAGCATCCACCTGATCTAGGCAAAAGCTTCCTCCATCTTTGGATGAAAGCACACCTCCATGTCTTTGTAGTTAGCTGTTTGAATAAAGTTTGGGGATAAACTTCGGATCTGAACTTGCAATTTGAGATTAACAATGCATTTATACTTCTTATTACACATCCCACATGCATTTAGCCCCTGAACATGATGGCATCCTTAATTTTCTCTGTTATATCTCATTGTTAGGCTGTTTAAATTCATTTGAAAAAGTCATTAGCTTTACATTAAGGATTGCTGTGGCATCTAGCAGATGATCTATAGAGGGAAATTGTGTTTGTATGGAGTCCCATCATCAGTGCTCATAGACTGAGAAACATTACTTAAGAGAAGGACTGGATCACACAATGCATTATCAATGTTGACATTCATAAGACCCCCATGGAGTAGGCCAGTAGGATTACTGAGATTGCCAAGATAGGGAAATGAGGCATAGATAATTTACAGAAGAAATCGGGCTACAAATAAATAGTACATTTAGACATAAGAACAACCAAAAAAAAAAAAATTAAGTCTGTTTCTCATCTACTGCTGAAAACACAAAGCCATCCTGCTCATCCATCCATTTGATATCTGAAGTGCCTGAACTGACACGGAGGGGACAAAATTTTAGGATTTTCACATCTCCAAGATTTTACCTTCATGTAGGCACCCAACCAGCAAGGCATTTCAGTAGAGGAAAAGAGTAACAGCCACCTTCACCAAGGCTGAGGTTGGCAGAGCTGATTATCCTCCTCCTCCCCCCCACCGGCAGTAAGTCAGGAGCTAACTCTGAAGAAAAAGTGCTGCTGGCAAGGAGACTATCAGCAGCACAGGACTGATGAGCCTTGTCATCTCCACCCATTACAGCTTTGATCAGTAAACAAAATCTGCATTCTCCAAACCCACAGACATACAGCGAGAAGACATAGATGAAGGCTGGCAAGAAAACATATTCTTCTGCATTATGGGCTTTTTAATGACTATTTCTCTATTTTTATGAGCACTAGGAAGATAATTCCTGACTATTCCATACTTCTGGTTTTTTACAAATATTTTAAGTCAGCAGAGCAAAGATTATAGGGAAAAACAATACAATTTAAATGCTCCATATTACGGAGAACAATAAAAAAATGCTGTAAGTTTCCTGGTTTTATAAAACACAATGGACCATGTCCACTTCTGAGAACAGCTTAAGTACACTGCACCCTATAAGACATTTTACTTAATCTTCCATATTAAAAGTCCTGTTGGTATTATGAGGTTTGCAGAAACATTTTGCACTAATGCTTGATTTTACCTTCAGTTTGAGAAAGACACAAGAACCTCTCAGAACTGGTAATGCTTGTGCTAGCGGGTGTCACAGTCCCATATCACCAGAATAGCCGAAACAGGTCCTCCTACTTGGAAATACTGCCCAGCTTTGTCCCAAAATTTTATTATCCAATCCACCTCTAAGGATGGGTCATCTACTTCCAGCAATGAGCAATCATCTGGGTTGTCACTATCACAGAGTTACCTGTGCATCATTTCCCACTGGGATAGGATTTTCCCAGCAAGAAAGTCAGCAAGATAAAAGAACTTGGAGCAAAGACCAGTCATAGGGATGCACACTCTGCCATGATGTAAGACTTCCCTGCCCCCCCCTCATTGCGTCACTGACAAATTAGGCAAAACAGAATGGCGAGGGTGAGCAAGCTCCCAGGTTAGTAACAGCTTTTAGAGGGGGGCAATAGGACTTAAACAAGCAATAAGTGATGCTATAAAAATGCAGACGCTGTCTTGGTATCAAAAAACATAGAGGACTGGAAAGGAGCTGAGGCAATGAAGGCTTTTTAATCAGTGTCTGAGAGACAGAGTTTATTAGCCTGGCAATAAACCTTATTTGTTGACCATTGGTTGATGAGATTCAAATTCAAGTACACTTATAGATAGCGCACTGTGCATACTGCTGCTGCTCAGCTTAATTGCAGAATGTTGAATTAACCCCATCTTTACTTGCTGTATATCCTACAAAAAAATTTTACCAGCAATTATGAGATAGAACATTTGAATCCAAATTTTGGATGCATAAAATCCAAACTACCCAAGCAAGCAGTCATTTATAGTGAGAAAACAAGGAGAAGCTACAGATTTTTCACTTTTTTCCTTTAGAAGGGAGTTTTTATTGTATGCACTGCAGTCACCTTCATATCATCCTTGTCTCCAAAGAGTTTTATATGCAAGACAAACAAGCACCAGTTTGTGGGGTGTACTGCCTAAAGGAGTCACCATTTTGTTGTATTTGTCACTTTTGGCAGCAGCATACTCAGAACAGGAGAAGAAAATTAAACGTTCAAGTGTACAACCAGCCAGGGTCCATAACGTGCACAGAAGCCTGTTGGGATGATGCATATCTCTGGGTGAAACATCAATTCCCAAAGTCATTTAAACTAGTCAGAGTCAGATTGCACAGATAAACTCTTAAATACCCAGTAAGATGTAGAAAGCGGGCCCTATATGGATTTAATTAGTATGCCAGGAGTAGAGAAGAGGCACTGGAAAGGCAGATCTATCTGTATTCCCTGGATTTCTCAGTGTTAAAGATGGAAAAGGGAAGGCTCTGGTATTAAAAAAAAGAGAGCAAATTAAATATTTCAAGGAATACGTACAAACTTTCCTGTAAGTGGGCTACTGGAATAACCCAGGCAGAATAAGCTTCAGTTTCATCTGAAGCACGAAAGTCAATTTTCTCTGTAACCTTTCTAAACTCTTTGCTTTTCTATCACATGTACTGAGACTGAAGGGAGTTAATCTACTCAAGGTATGGGTATAGACACACATTATATATGGCAGAGTGCTCCTTGGAAGAGAACTAGTTACTCAGCAGACTCTCATGACCAGCACTAGCAATATTTAAGAAAAGTGTCATTTATCTTATTGAGAATTTTACCAAAGCCAAGAAAGATGCAGTTGCCCTTCCGAAGAAAACGAGGGGTTGAAGGGTGAAAGATAGTACAAATTACTTTTAACCTATCAATTATTTGTCTGTAAGTATTCTTAAAAACTTATTTCTCTTCTATGTATTGCAATTTGATAAACCATAGCTATATGCACTGTACATTAAAAATGAAATTGAGAATATTGCTTCCTAAAAACTATTCCTATAGATACCAAACTTACCCATGCCCCCTTTGTCCTTTAAGTTTCTTTGCCAGAGAAGAAGTGCCAAAGCAGAGCAGATCATCTAATTCTCAGAGGGCTGTGTCTAGTTTTGAGTTGTGTAATTACTTCAGGTAAGCTGTTTTATCCCTGATGAAGAAGTCATCTGTTGCAGTCCATGGAGGGTGCCTTCCATCTGGGCATCAACTAATAGATACTCCAGGCTAAGACTTGCAGTTTCAAGACTGCTCTAATTTTTACTTGACAGTAATGAGACTGTCAGAATAATTCTTATCTCAGTAGAAATAATCTCTCTCAATCAGTGCTATGCAAAAGTTAAGACTGTCACTCACTGAGCTTCTCTCACACGAGGGCCAAACTGTTAGTGATAGGATCAAATGGAAAAAAGCCATTAAGGGCAGACAGGCTTGCCCCTATCAATGGAGGGCTTTTTCTTAATAAATGGTTGCCAGTCTGTTATCCATTCTTTTAGTTATCCATGACGCAGCCACTTCCAGCTCTTCCTTAGAAAGGCCACTTCATACAGGAGTTTTCTAGGGAGCTAACAGGGCCATCATATACTCTCTCAATAAATTAGTACCCTGCTATGTAAGACATTGAAGTTAATCTTATAATGATTATGTGCTCTGATTTATTCCAAAAATAGAAGTTCCCAGCTTAAGGTCCATATATTAAAAAAAAAAAAAAAAAAAAAAAAAAAAAAAAAAAAAAAAAAAAAAAAAAAAAAAAAAAAAA